>BJBW01012710.1:38022-57820 GCA_004320125.1 Scolopax mira | reverse complement strand
ATTGGAAGAGGGAAGATTTAGGTTAGACACCAGAAAAAAAAATTCTTTACTGTGAGGGTGGTAAAACACTGGAACGGAACAGGTTGCCCAGGGAAGCAGTGGATGCCCCATCCCTGGAAGTGTTGAGGGCCAGGCTGAATGGGGCTTTGAGCAACGTGTTCTAGTGGGAGGTGTCCCTGCCCATGGCAGGGGGTTTGGAACCTGATGATCTTTAAGGTCCCTTCCAACTCAAACAATTCTATGATTCTGTGATTCATGCTGCATGAAATTCAGAACACTACAGAAAGCAGAAGACCCAATTGATTACCTCAAGATTTACAAAGGGTGTTAAGAGATGCACAAGATTCATACTTGTCCTCTGAACAAAGTGTCACTTACGAAAAATACTGAGAACTTTGACATAGCCACTTTGAGCCATTCATTACTATCCCCAAACCTGCTCTAGTAGCACATATTGACCACTTTTCTGCAGTCTGAACTGTCAGAGAACTTCATTCAAAACAGAGCTCTGGAATTTGCAGCTTTGAGTCTAGTTGCAGTAATGCAAAGTGTTCCTCGTGTTACAGGAAACTGATTCCTCTGTCTCTGAGCTTTCAAATGCAGCTGTACTGAAACAACAGACTTTGCCATGACTTGCCCAAATTTCTTATAAAGAGGTATTATTACTTTTCAGTGATCTTGATGTCTATTGCAGATAATGCAAATAAAGTTTTATCTTTGGCAGTGGTTTTATTCATATTTGGCTGTCAATCTATACAACTGATTGCCTCCTTTTATCCACACCGGAGAGAAGTGTGGATAAAAAAAGAAGCAACCAAACCTTGCGTAATAGATAGAACTGACCCTAACAGTGGCTTGAAACCCATAATGCCAAAAATCAGCTTGATAGCCCCCCCCAAAAAAAAGAGTTTAGAACTGCTGCCAGATTTATAGCCTTGAGATCATACAAGCTCATGTGAAAGCTCATCCTTTCTGTGATGTGCTTGAAGCCTTCCTATATAGCCTGAGGGGTAACAGAAAAGGAAGCTCTGAAGTAATACAATTGCTTTCTGTAGATGTTACGGTAGGGAAATTGCAAACGGGTAAAACACACTGAGACTTTGGACAAAGGTAAGGAGAAGAGCCTAAGAAAATGCATTGATGTTGATCATGAAGCACAGACGGAAACTGAAAAACATGCAATAAGAAGCAAGGTATGGAAATAAAGCATGACAAAAAAAGAGAAGGGAAAAAGAGGAACAGTGTGTAAGAAAGCATGCAAATGGGAGGAAGAAGAATCTAAAGACAGAAGGTGAGTGCATTGCACCAGAAAGCAAGAATAAAAGGAAAAACTGAAAGATAATATGCTGAAAGGAATATGGAAATTGACACATGGCTAATGAGAATGAGGTGACATTTTTCATGACTTTCTATACCTGACTGTGTTTGTTGACTGAGTTCTAAGGTGGAATAAAGGAAGAGATATTTCTCTTGTTTTTCTTGTCAGGAAATGGACAATATTCTTCTGGAGAACAATTTGTCCATGTTTCCATGTAACATGCTGCAATTACTTTCCCTCTTTCAGGCAGCAATTTATTGATGTATCTAGAGATTAAGTGTACACCACTAGCAAGCCAAGAAGAGAAGTTCTATGCCACACTTTCTAAATAAAATTACATAATACTTATCACTATTTTAGCAAATGAACCTCAAAAACTATGAAATTTTTGATGTAGAGTTACATGAAAAATGGAGAAAGAATGGTAGATAAATTATATATCTTCTATTGCTGCTATTAAAAGAGATATATTTGCAACATGTTTTTGAGTTTATTTCTTCAGTAACTGCAGCAAATCTGGGTGGACTTAAACCTTAGGGTCACAGCTAAAATCCCAGCAATGCACAGATGCAGCTGTTTGCTGTCTGTTATCAGTAATCTTTTATCTTCCCTTTGAAGCTAATCTGTCCATCAAGTTGTACAAAGCTCAACACGGTTGGTTTTTTTTTCTGATTTCCTTTTCAGAGACGAAAGAAAACCTTTTTTCTGTGTAAAATTTAACTAGTGGAGACTTGTCTTCTTTTCTTACTGATCATACATTTGTGGATTAGCAAGTTGCAAGGCCTCACAGAAAGAAACTTTCTTTACTGATCCTCTGAAACATTTAAAAAACCCCCAATAAATAACTTCTGCATCAGTGGTGCTGTTCCTAGAGGTTTAAAATATTCAATAGAAAGCTCTTTGAAAACATTAAAATTTCTTTCCCAAAACATGGTGAGTAAGGTAGCCACAATTAGGCTGACAATAAGCAATTAGGCCTCTTGGGGAAAAAAGATCTCTGGCTTGAAGGTGGGGATATTGAATCTGTTCAAACCAACAGCAGTCAGCAAACACTTCCTTTGAGCTTTGAAATCACAAGATTTAATGAGAAAGCCTGATCACACACTTTTTTTTTGGTATAGGGCTATTTGGCGGTATGAGACATTCCTTTCTCTAAATCTCATTGCATCCCCTTTCGACATATGAGTTTGTATATTTTGTAGGACAATACAATATCTGTTAATGCAAAATTTTATGACAACTTTGCCTTTTAAGGATTTTCTTATTACAGCTCATGTTTAAATGATTAGAAGTAGTGGATTAGCCACAGAACAATGATACTGAAATCATAAGTGAGGAAAAGTAAAAGGAAAGTGTGTTAATCAAATTAAATTTATGAATGTCTACTGAGAAACATAAAATGAAAAAACCAGACACTGTCATTAGCCCTTTCTGAATTTATTTTAAATTTTAGACAGTGGCCTGCTTACAGATAGAAGGTAGAAGTGGCCTGCTTACAGTTCATTTAGGATTAGTTAGCTTTCTGCTTCCTGAGTGCAAACCCCAAAATTTTATTTTAGCAATGGCAGCTGTTTAACTTAATTATTGTGAGATATCAATGGAAATATGAATTTTAGCTGTGACGTCACAGCTTCCCAAAGGAACCTGTGAATAGACCTTCACTAGCACCCTACTGGGTAGAGGCAAAGAGCATTCAGCAGTATTTTTATTCTGAAATATATATTACAACTGGAAAAAAAAATGAGCTCAATGAAGCCTATATACATCAACACACGCCCTCAGATAAAGCTAAATAGACTGAAAAGCCAGATAGAAATATATACAAATTTAAGGTAGCAGGTATGTGAACAAGGCTAGCTGCAGTCTAGGTCATTTCAAGATACTGCGTTTTACATTTCTTTCTATAGTACTTCCCAAATTTAGTATTTCTAAAGCAGCTCAAAATAAACAGCTGAAATATCTTCTTAAAGAATATATGGTTTGCACTGTAGGAGAGAAAGCACAATATTGAAGATACAGGTAGAATCATGTACAGAAATGTACGTGTCCAGAAAATAAAATATTTGCTTAATTTATAAAATAGAATTCACTATGAGAAGTACTTTTACAACCCATTGTAATATTTGTAAGATGATTACTCACAGTTCACAAATAATTTAAATGTTATAAGCTACATTAATAGTAGGAATCATATGATTACTCAATAGTGGTAAGAGTGTGCACTGAAACTAAAAATAAAGTGATGCTGAACATATTTTCTACATTCTGGATTTTTAGTGTTTCGAGTATTCAACTAGAAGCCAATAAATTTATGAAAAAGAAAAATAATGAAAGATATATTTCGTTTTACCAAAATGAAGCTCGATTTCATTAGTAATGTGAAAATTTCTGAAAATCTTTCTTGAGCTGCTACAGTTGGCAAAATGCATGCGTTCTGGAAGAACATGTCCACACACATAAATATACAGTACAAGGCCCCATATAACTATTTCTCTGACCTGCCAAGAAAAAAAAATTGCCTGAGATAGCAAATATGGAGGAAGATCACCAAACTTGAAATTAGTAATCTCCCCTTTTTCTCCAATGCAGAAGATTTCTTCTGCAGGTTAACAGCAATTCTGTAATTAGATAATCATATCAAGTGATGAGATGTGTTGAGCACTCAACTCGTGCCCACAGTCAGAAGTCAAGGCTACTCAGCCTGAAACAGGAGGGAAACTTTGATCTGAACAGTAGCTGTTTGCACTCCTGAAGTTAAATGAGTAAGAACAAACACCGCAGATGCAGCAGTTGTGCATACTGGGAACTTGTGATTAGCCCAAGCTGCTTTCCTAGCAGCCTAAACCTAATTCAGTCACAAAGACGGCTTGCCCTTTTGTTCCTGAGAGGCCAGTAACCTTATGGAAACATTCACAGTCCACTCCTGCACTTCAGGGACACAGTTTCAATAAAGACTCCCAAAATCTTTGGACTCTGCTTTGTGCTCAGATTGCTTCTCAGATGCATTTTAAAAAGGACTATGAACATTGTTTTCTGTATATGTGCCAGTTTTTAATTTCAATGTCTCTCCATCCCACTCCTCCCTTAAGATATGAATCCAAATCTTTTCAGTAGGTCAGCTAGCATGACAAAAGGAACCAGCTACAAAAAGTTATCAACTGCCACATTTTTAAGCTATTCATTACCCAGGTACTAAATATCCAACTATCAGAGCCATCATTTCCACAGCGACTGATACTTCTGTGGTCCTGTACTCCTTAGGGCACCAAAGTGATGAATTCAGTGAAATCACCATTGTTTTGCTGCACAAGAATGGGAATCTGTTTTCTGTTCCATGTAGAAGCAACCTTCAGTATCTCAGTCATGGCCATGGATGTACAACAACAGTGCCTGCTTACAGTGTAATATGTTGCAGGAGCAGCATGAGCTGAACAGATTGGCCGAGAGTGCTGTTAAAAAATCCTTCCTGAAAACAGGAAAAAAACTTGGTCTGAGTAGGTTCTACACTTCACAAGAGAAAGAGATATTTCTTTATTCAATAAAGGCCACTCTTCTCAGAAAGAAAGCTTCGCCTCTCAGGAAAATGCTTGTTTCTATTGTTTGCTTTCCCTATACGTAAGTATATGAAAAGTTTCCTCTTTCTAGCTTGATGTCATTCACAGTAACAACTGCAATTATTGAAACAGTCATGTACTAAAAATAACCTCATTGTCCCTCAAGCAGAAGGAAAATGTAAACAGGTTGTTTTGTTTTGCTTTGTTGTCTTTTGGAGTAATCTACTAAGTGATACAGAATTATTGCTTCATAACAAAGGTTACTGAAGAAGATTATTTCACTGCAAGTCCCTGGATTTCCCCAGATTGTTCCTGATTGTCAGCATCCTCGATCTAAATCTTTGATTTCAACTGAGAAATAGCACTGGGAGGCATTTGGTGAAAGAGGGAGGTGAGGAACATTAATCTATTACATCACTTGTTATTTTCTGACAACTTCAGTTCTGCTGAGCATAGCACACCACTGATGGCTCTGGCAGAGTTGGAGATGCTGGTTCCATGTCTGAGGTCTCAGGGGGCTGCATGCATGGGTCAATGAGAAAAGGCTATGACTGTCCTTCCCAACAGACAGCCCTGCATACCCTTGGTCCTCTCAGGCAAGATTAATAATGGAAGGGAGAAATGTGGAATCTTTTAATAGCAACTCGACAGTGACTCAGATGCAGTCAGGATTTTGTTAAGAAAGAAAGTATCTCTTGATAGTCAAGGCATGTAGATTTTACACAAAACCAGAGAATAAGGAGATAGAAATATGGGTAGGAAAAGTTTTGATTGACTCTTGGGAAAGTTTAATGAGAGGGGGAATCACTAAGGGGTGGAGTATTTACGCAAAGGACATGAGGGAACCTGGAACACCAAGGAAGGTTGAAGTCATGCTTATAGAAACATTAGAAATACTCACTCTCATGAGCAATGCTGCATGGGAGGTGTATAGGTCAAATCACCTTTTAAGTCTTCTTCACATCTAACTTTAGCTTTAGACATTTAACAGAACCACACCTAAAACTCTGAGGCAGCTATCACAGTGTCAACAGAGTTGCCATGACTAACTGTGGAAGCCCAGATGCCGGTGTTGGAAAAGTCGTATGAGGTCATCAATCCATGCCTTGGACAATGCTGGACTGAAGATGTTGTCACAGGATGGAACATTTTCTATTTAAAGAATGGGGCTGAGTGTCAGAAAACAAAGGCTCTGCTCCTGGTTTGCTTTTAATTTCCTGCATGGGTTTCTGCAAAGCCACTTGGACTTTCCATACTTAAATTCCACCATCAATAAAGTCAGTACAACACTTATCTATGAGCTATTGTGTGGCTCCAATTTCGAACACAGGCTAGAATCCAAAGGCCTTCATGTCGGAAATTACTGTATGCATATACATAATAATTTTTTATTCCTGTTGCACCTTTCTAAGCCTGTTGCTGTACAGCAGTGTCCAGGAATGTAACTTGGGCAAACCTATCTTTGGTTGGTGCTTCTCACCCACTCTTGACAGATATAATGGATGTTGCAATTAACCTGAGATTCTCCTGGGAGCATTCAAATCCAAAACGTATTTCAATTTTTGCATGAGTGTTCTTTGCTCACTGTTTCTGTTTATGGTTTTTGTTTTTAAAACACAGTAAACAGTAAATAAGAAACCCAGGACTTAAAACTACAAGGAAAAAATGTTTTGACAATAGTTTAAAAAAAATAATTGAATTATATGCCACAAGGTAGGCATCTGGCATGACTTTAGAATATCTGCTGATCTTCAGCAACAACAGCTGCTGCACTCATGGTTATATAAAACTTTTCCCTAACAAAGTATGGTGACTGCATGCAAAAGAAACAATCAGCCAAAAGACTGAAGCTTCGCCTGTCGATACTGAACACTTGCTTTAGTGATATCACTTTACTCCCGCAGTCGACATGGCAGCTACAGATACAATAAAATATTCTTCCCATGCATCTTCTAAGAGGTTCATTTTTTGAAAGATATTGCAGAAATTTTATCTTCTTATTAGGAAGGAATTATTATTAAACAGGAATGTATCATCGTCAAAATTTTCCATTATATTTTACGATCACTGTATCATATTCATATGGTAAAAAGTTATTGTAAATGATAAAATCTTGTTTTATTTTACTGGTGCTGTCTTATAGTCAGCAAGCTCATATGATAATGAGCTAAAGCAAAAAAAGAAAGGAACTTTATTTTGATAACATTGTATTATCGATATCAAGAACTAGGTCATCTTAGCATCTCAATGCTTCTGTATTATTAAAATTTAGAAGATGCTCCACTAAATTTACTGGCCAAAACTCTAAGTCGGAGGCAGACTAATATAAAAATAGCTATTTCTTCCCCCACACTCTGAGATTTCAAAAATATTTTTTTAGTGTTTAGACCATCTTTGGTAAATTTTCAATATATTTTGTTTTTCATTAGAAGGACAGTTCTCCCAAAGGTGTTTTGGTAGAAAGAAACACATACTCTGCAGTACTGAATGGAATTTGGAACACTTATACTGACATTCACCTTTCTTAATTTTAAACATCTGAAATTAAAACTTGTGAGTGTGATCTAGTGACCTTAGGTTGCTTTTATAATCAATGGAGAATAGTATAGACACAATGATTCATCTGACTGATGCTATATATCAATTTTAGTATAAAATAAACTTCCTTCTAGAGGTAGTTTCTAGGGTAAGTAGCGCAGACTTTGATATTTAACTTTTAGACATCAAAAGTTAGGGTAGATGAATTGCATTCTTAGTTAATAATACCCTGTGTGTGTAAATTGGACAGGATTTATCTCATTCTAGATTTCTCCAAAAGTCCAAGTTCAGATAAAGAAAAAATCATTGAAAAATATGTGGTTTTCTAAAATTTTTCATTCTAGAATTGGTATTTCCCAATGAAGTATTATTGGAGACAAATTACCAGAAAAATCTATTGAAAGGTCTTCAGTAGAGTTTGATTTCTCTTGCAATGAAGAAAGCTTTTTTTTTTTTCTTTGCGAAATTACTTCAATAGATTTAGAAGGAGTTAATACAATATTTCCCCTCTTTTGCATAATAGGAAGAAATTTTGGTGGGAGATGCGCCATGGGTTTTCTCTGTGTTCTTTCCCTATGTAGACACTACTAGTCACTTTTAGAGACAGGACTCTTTTCAAGATGGGGTTTGTCCACCTACTATGGCATTTTTTACATTATTGCTTTGTCATAGTTCTGTCAGTGTCCATGCAGTTGAACAAATATTTGTCTTTGAAATGAGATCATAGTAAGCTAGGGAATTGCTTCCTTCCTCCACCTGTGGCAATGTCCATGGCATAACAACCTTCACAAGGACAGGCATGTTTGAGGACACCAGTGACAAGGCATCGCTGTGGGATCTCTGATGCATTAGATAGAAAAAGATCCTATTTTTCCTTTCATGAAAGGCACACGATCATAATTAAATAAAAGTGTAATAAATATCGTTGCATATTAAAATAGATTTTTAAGCTGCTGTTGGAACTCAGGTTGTTATTTAACTCATTCTGCAACAGAGATGTGCAGTTGTGGAGTCTTGCTAGATATCAAGTTTTGGGCTCCCTGGTATAAAAAAGACAATGACATACAGAGGCAAATCCAGCTGAGGGCCAAAATAGTCAGGAGACTGGAAAATACAACATATGCAAAAAGCCTGAGAGAGCTGGTTTTATTCAGCGTAAAGAAGAGATGGCTAAGAGGATACCTCAATGATGCCTGTGGCTACTAAAAGGTATGGTACAGAGGAGATGGAGTCAGACTTTTCCCAGATACACACCAGGAAGAGAGGCAAAAAATACAAGATGGAATGAGGGAAATTCCAACTAGGGTTACGATTAGGGTTAGGGACAGAAGAGAGTCTGTAGAATTTCCATGCTTGAAGACAATCAAAACCTGGCTCCACACAGCCCTGAGCAACTTGCTACCTGACCCTTGAGCATTATTCTGTCATGCTACACTGTCCATAGTCATTCATCTGCAAAACATGAGTTTAGCATGAAAAACCCTGAACTTCTCACAAGATTCATAAAGTCTTTAAATTTACCAATTTATGTACAGATGAAAGAATCAGGCCCCTATCAATCTCACTCAGCTCAATAAGGCAAATTTTACTGGATTTCTGCCATAATCAGGGCACTCATGGTCACTGCAAAGTGAGTGCCAGTGAAAAAAGATCCAGTAAATCATACAACTGGTTTTACAACAATTTGAGGGTTTATGCTTGAAAAAGAACCCATACTAGTTATTACTACTGCATTTAATGTTACACTGTCATCCAGGTTAAGCCTAAGTGATTCATCAAAAAAATATCAGGATCATAACTTTTTATATAATTGCTATACATGTACTTTTTTATCGTATAGAAATGAATTTTTAAAAGAATTTTTAATGAGGTACTTACCTTTGTAATTTGATGTGGCAATTAGAATCCTTAATGGTACGCTGAAGCTTTCTTTTGAAGCCATTCCCTCTTCATTCCACTTTGAGTTGAGGAAAGGGGATTTCTTTTTTAATTATTTTTGTTAATCCTTTTGGTGTACACTTCATTTATCATTGGCATCATAAATCCTGTATTTAGCAGTGGTTGTTTTGATCTTTTGTACCAACACTTGTCTTTGGGAAACTTAAGATTTTCACCCTACTATAGTATACATCAGAAAATGAAAGACCGCATGATTTTATTTGCTAGCATAATTACACATAATAATAAATCTTCTTTTAGGAGCAGTAGGACATCCAGTGTGAAGTGTCAAGTTCTTACACTGAAAGTGGTTATTACATTTCATAACTAAACTAAAAATAAATACCACACATATCAAAATGCCTGTAAGTCAAATATTCTACATCCTACATATTAAAAATATGCTTATTTTTAATATGGACAAACATGCATATTAAAATGAGGAAAAAAAAGCTACATTCCTTAATAAAATAATTGAGAAAAAAAAAAGCTACAGTCCTTAATAAAATAATATGTCCATTAAGATTGCATCTCTCTCCTTATGAGGAATATAAAATCAGCAGAATTTACATAGAAGTAACTCTGAATAAAAAAAAAAGTCATTCTAAACAAATTAACTTAATTTAATCAGTTTGAGTATTCTGCTTTGCATCCATGTTGATATTATAGCTTTATAATCATAGAATCATAGAATTCTCTAGGTTGGAAGGGGCCTTTGAGATCATCTAGTCCAAATATCAATCTAACCAAACAACAACTAAACAAAAAACCAACAAACAAAAACCCATATCATGTCACATGATATATGACATGATATATGGGTGACACATATCATGTCACCCATGATATGTGACAAATCATGTCACATAGTGCTTAGTGACATGACCAAATCATGTCACTAAGCACTATGTCAACCCGTCTTTTAAATACCTCTAGTGATGGTACCTCAACCACTCCCCTGGGCAGCCCATTCCAAAGCTTAATAACCCTGTCTGTAAAAATTTTTCCTCAAATCCAATCTGAACCTCCTCTGGTGCAACTTAAGGCCATTTCCTCGTCCTATGGCCTGTGACCTGGGAGAAGAGACCAATCCCTGCTTCTCTGCAACCTCCTTTTGGGTAGTTGTAGAGAGCAATACGGTCTTCCATCAGCCTCCTTTTCTCTAGGCTGAACAACCTCAGCTCCCTCAGCCTTTCCTCATAAGACTTACTCTCCAGATGCCTCATCAACTTCGTTGCCCTTCTCTGGACCTGCTGTAGCACCTCAACGTCTTTCTTGTAGTAGGAGGCCCAAAACTGGACACAGCACTCGAGGTGAAGCCTCACCAGCGCCAAGTACAGGGGGATGATCACCTCCCGAGTCCTACTCGCCATGCAGTTCCTGATACAAGCCAAGATGCTCATGGCCTTCTTGGCCACCCGGGCACACTGCTGGCTCACAGTCAGCTGCCAGTCAACCAACATGAATGCCACCATGCTCAACATTTCTTTACTGCATTTAATTTGGGATTAATCCTATGATTTATAGGTACAAGTAGATTTATATTTTTTTCCCCTAAACTTAGTCCTAAAATCCAGGTGGTCATTCCATATCCTGTCATGTAAGCAGAAAATGGTGTGGGCATGCTTCAGTTTCCTCTCTCCTTAGTTTTATTGAGTTTACATTTCAAACAACTTTAAAACCTCAAAGTTCATTTGACACTGTTTCCATGGCACATAAAATCAACCTACGCTTTGACTTCACAGCAATATTTTGGGCAATGCTACCGTTTCATGTGATTCCACTATGGCAATTTCATGTAGTACTTGATTTCATGTATTATTAAATCCCTTTTCATATAATTCTCTTCAAAGGAACTATTATGCAATCAGGTTACATTGCATCCACTTATTTGGTAATGCAACAGTTATGATATCAGTGAGAGCAAAATCTGGCAGTCCTGCTATGATAGTATTTCAGTTTTCACACTATCCCAAATTATGAAGGTGGCTCCTACGATCGCATTGCTTGTCCAGAGAAAATCAGAAGATTCAGTTGACGAGCCATATTTCAATTTTTTAAAAATAGCTTTTAAATGAAAGCCATTATATTCAGGAAAGAATGTGTCATATCTTGAGCTTCTAAATAAAGGGACAATAAAAATGGGGCAGAAGATGCAGAAAAACAGGGTCCTAGTTTGCACTTAGAAGCCAAAGCTTGGTCCATATGTAAAGCTGCCCGTAAAGAAAATAGGTTTCCTGTGGATCCCTTCCTTAAGAGGGACACACATTTTATGAGAACACAGACCTTCCCGATCTCTGCCCCTGACTTTCTTTCAGCCTGATCTCCATCCCATTCCACCTCACACGGGTTTTAGGAGCAATCCACAGCTAAGAAATGTTTCTGCAAAAACAGAGATATTTTATAGAAAATGAATTTATGCCTTCTTTATGACTCCAGTGTAAGCAGCCTGAACTCCGTTATCTGGAGTACAGTGTACAGTTGTTTGCACACTGACACACAAGGGATTTCCCTGTGGGAGAACCCTTCAGCTCCCATAATGCTGTGGGACTGTGTACCCTTTCTAGGTACTCTAATCCCTGGAAACATGGTATTAGAGAGAAAGAGGGGTGGAAAGGGGCTGCACCCTGCCCAATGGCATCTTGCCATTGCACGGGCTCAGGATGCAACATGCACCAACCCAGAGCTTTGGGCTCTTCTGCAACCTGCGCCCAGAACTGTACCACAGTCCCACAGTGATGCTGAAAAAATATAGAGGTGCATCTGACGATCACAAAGCAGACCCTGAGAGGCCCAGTCCTTTCAGGTTCAAGGACATTATCCGATGTCAAGAGTTCACACTTTTACAAGCTGGGTAAACTCAACCTGTTTCCAAATGTGATTTGCAATGCAAATGCTAGCAGATTTCCATTCTTGCCGTCCCAAAGAACTAAAAGAGGCATATGCAAATATTTAAATTCTGCTGTTGAATTTTTTCCCTGTTCATTGTAGCCTTGCACTTTCCACTCCCAACTAGGGGAATCAAAAAAGTTAGTACTTCCCAACTACTCAAAACACCACCACACGTAGCACAAATCACACAAGTGGAACATAATTGCAACTGTTGTTAAACCAATTTCCCTTTTCGTTTGTGAAGCACGTTTAAGAAACGTGAGAAGCAGGCACATAAACGTAAGGCAAAACATGAGAAGCAGGTACATAAAAGAGAAAATTTAAATAATTTACAAAGACTCGTAGACAAGTCATGTTGAGGCATATCACTGATGCTGGAGACTCCAGGAGTCTCTGCTGTGTAACTTGGGGCTTTCCCAGCACCCTGTCCCAAGCCACGGTGAGCACAAGATGCTGGAGAATGAAACAACAAAATAGTTCCTTTATGTTTTCAATTTGAGAATATTCATAATCCTCAGTGAAAAAGGTTTGTATACCATGCATCTCTGAGAATGCAAAGTATTGCTCATTAAAGAAAGGAAAAGGAATGAAAAAAGAAAGGAAAAAGAAAATGGAGCTTCTGTGGCCTGCTTAAAGCTGGTTGGTAGCTCCGTGGAGGAGAGCAGACTGCAGCTTGAAGAGCTCATCGAAGCTGACACATCTGGGCAGATAAAGGCAAAGAATGGAAGTATTTGGGCCAGTCAGAGCAGGAACAACAGGACTGAGAGACTGAAAAGATGGCAGTTAGTTATTGACAGCCAGCAAAAACATGGATGGCACTGTGCCGCTGGGGCTAAAAGGCAAAAGAGGAGAAAAGAGAGGGCCTGGGAACATAAGTGTCTCCAAGGATGACAGCACATCCGAGAGGCTCTCTTTTGGGAAGGAGGGATGAGATGTGGCAACAGGAGTTTCTGTGAGTAGGTGTCAGGCAGTAGCAGAGCAGGCATCTGTGAGGAGGTGAGAATGAGTGTCGGAAGTAGAGAGTGGAGGAGGGAGGACTATGAGAAATCATTGTTCATACTCGAGGAGAGAAAGTATTAGAGAATTGAAGGGAAGCAGCAGAAGGCAAGGAGAATTAGGGCGGGGGGGAGCGGTGAGGGAAGTTAGGACTATGAGTTTATATGGGGGAAAAACCTGCTCCACAAAAGGACTGAGGATGAAAATACTAATGCTAAAGAAACAAACTGAAAGATACATTGGAAACCAAAGGAAGATGCAGCAAACAAAGGTACCCCTGTGGAGGAGAGAAGTGATGCTGGAATGAGAATAGATTTAAGAAAGCATAAATGGGAATGAGAATAATATGAGCATGCAGCAATCTTCAGAAATTATTCCCCATGGTATTTATGTAGCTATGCAGGATTCTGCAAATGTGGGTCTCAATCTGCATAGAGATTATTGTGTGATATTTGGGTCACAGGCCATTTGCCTTTATCCCATTCATCTTTTATGATTGCATTGTGTAGACACAGAATGAAACACAAAATTCATCATCCACTCACAGTACTTACAATGAAATATCTGTAGCTGTTATACATTTAATTTTATGAGGCAATGGTGTCTTCCTCCTAGAGCTATGTACAGGTTGAGTGTCTATTTAAGGAAGACAGTGTACCTGAAATATGCATTTCGTAAGGGTGTCTTGCACAAAAGGGAGGATATTGTCAGGAAATTTTAATTTTTCTCTGTCATTATCAGAGGATATTCTCTGTGATAATTTCTCTGTGATGAAGCAAGTGGTTTCATTTGTAAGGTCTATGCCATGCCAGTCAATTTTGGCAGATACAAGGTGTCTGCCAGCTCTCTCCAGGCTCTTCCTGTTGAGTTGCTGTAATGGGTACCTTCCTCCCACCAGCATCCCTGGTGGCACAGCAGCAGGGAGGCAGACCCTACCTCCCTCAACTCCCTGTCTTACCCCTGAGAAATTGTTGTTAAACACAGAGGGTAGTTAAGGCCAGATCCCCTGCCTGCTCCTTGTCTCTTCTTACCCAGCCCTGTGGGAGAGCAGCAAAACAGGGGCAGCAAAGCTCTTTCCAACAGCAGCTTAGGAAGCACCTGGTTAACAGCATGGGTTTCGTAGTTGAGTAACTTCTGACATCTATTGGGAAGAGGTTTCATTTCTTCCTGTTTTGTTTATTTTCTTTTTTCTTTTTTTTTTTTTTTGAGGGGGAGATATTAAATTTTACTCCGGAAAGCAAGCCCATTTATCTTTGTTTCAGAGCAAAGGACATTAAAAGCCTGTGTGCAGCATGTGATATGTCAGGAATATTAGGACACAGATTGAAATTATCTTTGTCTTTATTCCAGATTATGAGTGGGGTCTGTTCATTTGGTTCTCAGGAAGCTACAGAACTCAATTACTCTCTTGTCCTCTATTTCAGGGGGTGCCAGCTGCAAGATGCTGCCCCTTGCTTGGTTTTTCCAAATGGGTAACACTAATGGCACGGTCCCAGATTCCTAGGACCTTTACAGGGGACTAAAGTGACATTTTAATCATTCATTTGAACATTGCTTCTAAGAGATTTAGGTTCGCGCAGAGTCTTAACTTTAGGTAAGGCTGCTCTCATCCTACAAACAGCTTTAAGACAAAAGCATTTTATGACTGCTTTCCAGCTGGCCTCAGTCACGTTTTCCAGAGAATGTTTTGCTTTTATGTAATGTTAAATGTTGGTGCTACTTCAGCTGAAGGTACTAAACCATACAAGTGTGTCCAGTGCGGGGCAGGGCTATCCTGAGATATACACCTCACAGGAGAGGCATTTTTCTGCAAATCACCAGAAAATGTAAATATTACTATATTTTTCATTAATTAAAGACAGAATTTTAGGGATCAGGAGGAATTAGGATCAAATTTCCCTAAGGATTAGAATTTGTAAACATAGCAAACTTTGAATAATCTGTATGCATCAGTATATTTTGAGGAAAGCTATCTTTTCATAGAAAAGAATCCTATGATCCCTCTAGGGTTCTTTATTGTTGATGCAGTGTGCTTTCCTAGAAGAACTACTCAGAAGCTAAAACAGTTCAATTTGAGATTAATTTCTGAAAATATAAGGCCTACAGACACTCCTGCCTCTTTCAGCAGTTGCAATGTAGAGAAAGTCCAACTCCTGTGAGAGGTCTCAGCTCAAAAATGAAAATTTATAGTACATTTTATGGTACTCTTTGCATTGCAGCACATCTTGGAGTCCTGTTTGTGTATTTGGACACCTCACCAAGGTAGACACAAGTAATGAAACAGCCAACACCTCCAATGCACTGGAGATAAATGAATATTTAATCACCTTTGCCAATTGGAAAATATAATATATTCCTAAAATTTTAATAGATTATAATGAACAAAATGTACTTTTACACATAAAGGTCAAAGCACAGTACTACAAAACAAACAAACCAAACCAAACCAAACCAAACCAAACCAAACCAAAACAAAACAAAACAAAGATGTAGTCTTTTTTCTTAGCTTAATTATGTATTTCATTTGCAGAAGGACACTATTTTAACCCTCTGAGGGGAAAGATAAGGTATTCAGATAGTTCATTGAATAGCAAGGGTAGCTGTTGGCCAAGGAGATACAAGGGGACCTGGCACATAGCTCTAGAGCTGTACAAACGTACCATTGATGGAAGAGACTTTAGCCTATCTTTTTAAAATCTACAATGAATTAAAGTGTTTTAATTATTCCTTTTGAAATAATATTGAAAATTTCCTCCAGAAATAATGAGCCACACGATATTTGTTTCAACCATCACCTGTTCACCTCAGCACATTGCACATAGACCTGTGTGAATTAGGTAGAGATATGCAGTAATGTGGAATAAGACTCAGAGCCCCCTCCTCCCTACACATGAATCACATCAGTGAAGAGGAAATCTTCAATGGCTGTGTGTATTTTTTAAATCAAAACTTTCTCTTCAACCACTTCATTAGTCCAGCCTTAAGCAAGTATTACAATGGGACTAAGTGAGTCTCACACAACAGATGTCATGTCTGTCTTGTCTGTGTCCTGTGTACCTGCCTTGTCAGGGCACTGAGCCTGAGCAATTAGAAATTGCCTCGCAGCTGGGCTTATCAGCTCAGGTTTCTGGCTTTGTCTCAGGCAACAGTCAGCCCCCATTCAGGTAGGTATGCCCTGGGCTACAAGGCATGAAACCCAGGCTCTCTATGGTAAGACACAGGTGTGATCAACTGCACCTGAAACCCAGCTCTTACCTAAGCTTGGTGAGTTGCCCTGCAGCAGAGGCCATTTACCTTTTGTGTCTTGCTTGGCAAGGTGGGCTTCCTCTCCCTCCTGCAGAGTGCCCAGTAGGCTGCTCAAACCATCTGAGGTTAGGTCTGAATTTGATTTAGTGGTATGCCTCTTCCCTTGTCCAAACGTGTCATTTCAAACTCAACAGAATTACAGGTTTGTACAAAATATGGAAACACACTTCTGACAGTCCTCAGTAAAATAATTGGAGAATGATTCATATAATTCCATCTCATCTTTAGAAGAAAAAGAGCAATGAACAGTTTGATGTCATCTCTGGTACTCTACAAATCCCTCTCTGGACAGTCATCAGCAAGGCTAAATTCGCCATCACAAGGCAGCCACCCTGCCAGACCTTCGTTCCCAGAGACAGAGCAGCTGCCCACGGCACAGGGGCAGTTCTGTATCAGCCATGAGAGAGGCTGGAGTCTGACCCAAAGGAAACACTTCTCTCAGAGTTGCCCCACAAGGCAACAACCTGATTTAGGAAAATACAGAAATAAATGCCTAACTGTAAGCCTAGTACGTGATATAAAGGAAATCCATGGGACTACACAGTGTATTTCATACTTTGTGGGGACTACATGGCATCATAGGTCTAGTAAGAGGACTGCAACTTTGTACAACATTCTCTTTCAGATTTTAAATATTTTTAAATTGGATGTTTTATCTAAGTGAAATAGGGTCATATTTTGTATTTTCTATTTTATTAGAGCTAGATGAATTACATTTAGTCCCTCAAATGTGATCAGCATTTTTAAAGCCTAGCTGATCCTAATCCTCTTCCATAACTCTGCCCTGTATATCATCCCCTGACCTCTGTGTCACAGTGCTTTAAATACGTACAACTGCTGAACTCATTACACTGCAGACTGAAGCATGAATGCGTATCAGCTGTTCTCATTAGCCTCTAATGCTCAGAGGTCCTCTCTGAAGGGTAAGTTATGTCTCCCACAGTGGCTGAGGGACTGAGACGAAACATACAACTGTGAAATAATAATGTAAAGCTATTTTAGGCCTAGGTAAAGTGTTTCCTGGTTAGATCAATGTTGGAGATGCTGTAGGAAACCAGAAACAGCTGGAACTGCATGAGCAGGGAGAGAGATGGGGATGGGACAAATTTACACAAAAAATAAAACAAAAGCAAAACCACATTATGATGTTTGTGGTTTTTTTCAAATTCCATTTCCCTTTCTTTACATATGGAAACTCTTTTCTCTGAATCCCATCTTATAAAATGGATTTTCAGCTCCCTTGTACAAAAACAAAAGCCAAGTTGTTTTTGACATAACATTCTAGCAGCTGAATAGCCATTAAAAATTATGGGGTTGATGATGCAAGGCTAACTATTAGAGACCAAAGAGAAGGGTTCATGAACTATAAGCAGTCAGCTTCACTTCCACAGGCAGTTATGACAGAGCTGAGTTTCATGTGAAACTTCCCATCACACCAAGTCATGTCAATCTACAGCTCTTCGTTGCCCTATCATACATTATGAATAAATGAGAAATGAAGACGGCAGAGACAGTGGAAGCAGAGATGGAGAAAACAGTGTTTTCTGTGAGAGGGACAGTGTTAGAGAAAATGAGAATTTCCTGCAGTTCACCACTTGTCATAAGTCAAGTGCCAGTTCTGTTTAAACATTTCACTCTCAGACACTTTGTCTCTGAAGTCCAGTAGGGAAACTGGAGGTGCAGCACTCTTGAAGGACCTCAGAAGTGGGAGAGTAAGAGGCAAAGCAAGCAATTAATAGCAAATGTTCATCTAGCTACATCTGAAGTAGGAGACCTAGCTACCCTCAGGCCTCTGTGCCTTGCATGCTGCTAGCAATGCCTAGACAACCTTTGGGGTTGTCTGCACAGCTAAGCACAGAGAGTTGCAAGCAGGTTCTGCCCATGGTGCAGGCTGACAGATAACCATAAGCACAAGAGATAATAGTCAGGAGAGGAGCAAGTCCCTCCCTAGAATAAAGGAATGGTTTTACGTGCAAAGGACTATAAGAATGCCAGAGCAAGCTGAAAAAGAAACTGAAAGAGCTGAGAAAAAGAGTTAGCTTGTAAACATTCCAGATCTTCAACTGGGTGCTGCTAAATCCACTTCCAGACTTTTTAAACCAAATTACAAACATTAACCAGATGTGATTAATTTTCTTACTCCAAACACTAATCTCCGAAATTTACCTGAATCTTAAATATGTGCTAAAAAAGCATGCCAGCTAGATGATCGTGTAATCTGCATATCTTAAATTGCAGGTTTTCTTACAAACTATTTGACCATGGTGGCTGTTTTCTTCAACTTTGAGGAAAATGCTTTTATCAGAAAGTGTTAGGTTGGAAGGAAAGGAAAAAATATAACAACTTTGCTTTATAGACTATTCTTACAATAGCAGATTTGATTAGTACATCAAACACAGGAACCTGTAAAGGCTAGAGCAAAAACATCAGACAGGAGGTATTCAGATGGATCAGATGGGTACCTTGGAAAAATTTGTACTTTCATCTACTATACTTTTTAGTGCCTCCAGAAAAAAAATCTCATAGCTGGATCTAGATCTAAAATTTTCCAGATCCACACAGTACGTGTACCAACCCTTACTTCTATGAGTAATTTCATGTGACAAAATAGACACAATCATTTCCAGAAATGGGCACATATGGATCCTCCTCACTGCACTCTGTGCTTTAACCAAGTTTTCCTACTAGAATAATACTCGTTTTTACAATACAGCACAGAAGCACAAAGACATCTTCAGTATGACTCATACTTTCTTACAGAATTGAAAGGAACAGACTTCTTAGTGAAACTCTCTTTTGCTTCCTTCTATTGATTTTTTATTTTTAAGAAACAAGAAGCAAAGCAATTTTTCATTCAAAATACAATGTCCCTACTTCAGTTTTCAGATTATATTTTGATCTGGGTCACTATTCCCTGTGCTCCACTACACCTCAGTGAATCTTCACGTCGCTAACACAGAAACGGGAATCACGAGACAGGTCTAACGTTATTCTGTTTCCAGGTTAATTCAGATATTAGGAGATTGTAGTTTCTTTGCAGCTATAATCTCTCTAATGTCAATGAAATTGTGAGGGCACAACTAGGTGGGCTTTAATAGAGAAAATTCTTGTAGTTCACCCACAGAAAACACAGAGGGGGCAGTGGTGATTAGAAAATTGAAGGAAAGGAGAGAGGGGATTTTTATTGCTGCAAGTGGTCTGTACCTGTCACTAGAATTCTCAGGAATTTATGAACAATCAAAAATTAAAATTAATT
>BJBW01012710.1:0-37992 GCA_004320125.1 Scolopax mira | reverse complement strand
TCTCTCTCTCTCTCTTTCTCTCTTTATCTCTTTCTCCTTCCTTCCTTCCTTCCTTCCTTCCTTCCTTCCTTCCTAACTTCCTTCCTAACTTCCTAACTAACTTCCTAACTAACTTCCTAACTGCCTTTCCTACCCACTTTTAAAGATAATTAGGGTGTACTTTCTAAAGCACAGAGTTAGCAAAAGCACAGTGAACAAAAGCAATGGCAAAAAGTGAGCAGGACTATACATATTCTTAAAGACAGGGATGTATTTATGAATTTGGAATAATTGGAGTGTACATTTATTTAGCATTTGCTGAGCACAAACATTCTATAAATATGAGATTTTAGTATGTCTTTTGAAATATAATGTTCTCTCATGTACATATATGAAGGATATAGTCTATTCAAAATGAAAAACATTAATCTGAATATTAAAAATTAAGAGAAAGATCAGTATACAGAAACTGGCTAGTATAATTTAATCTTTTGCATAACATGAAAAGGGTTATTCCAGTCAATATAGTGTCATTTAACTGACATTTACGTCAGCCCCACACTGTGACAGACAAAGCTGGACTACCTTTATATCACAGAAGAATCGGGATAGTGCAATAATCAGATTTTTAACTTCTGAGTAAGTTAAATGAAAAATTACAATAAGACTAGACGAAAGAGAGTGATCACAAATAAAGAATTGCAAAGAGCAGGAAGAATGCAGAAGATGACAGATTGTAGCAGCCAAATGGGATGGATATCACACTCCATGGCGGAGAAAGAAAAACGGACAAAATGCACAAACTGGATATGGGGATGTCTTGAGTATACATTCTGCTCTTCAGGATGAGAGACTGTGCATACAGTCTCTGTATGAGAATTGCAACCGATAGAGAATTGCAACTTGTCAACATCTGCTGACCCCTCTGCACAAGAACAGAAAAGAAACAATATAAATTTTTTTTTTTGTTAGAGACATTATGGAAGATTAGGCTAAT
The DNA here is from genome assembly GCA_004320125.1 of Scolopax mira. NCBI lineage: Eukaryota > Metazoa > Chordata > Aves > Charadriiformes > Scolopacidae > Scolopax > Scolopax mira. Next base: position 37,016 of record BJBW01012710.1, on the reverse strand, counting down.
CATAGAAAACATTAACTTCTGGAAAGTATTGTACAATTCTTTTTCACATGTGGGACATTCTAGCTACAGGTTTTGCTAAGAAGTCACTGAGCTAAATCCATGCTCACAACTTTAGAAAGATACTACAAACACTGAAAAGTAGTTCTGCTCCAAGGCAGAACGTACTTCATGAACTTGCTGTGATTGTCTGTCAGCGCTTTGGTGAAGTCAACAGGGCTGTACAAAAGACAAATGACATAAGATTCTGAATGTAAGTCTTGGGAAGGGGATTAATGTTAAAATACAACTTTTGATAGCTTTGATACTTCAATAGCTATTGAAACCTATGGGGTAGACTGAGGGTTTTTTTCTATGCCAGAAAGTATCTCCAAGAACCAGGCAAGAATAGAATGACTCTCGGGTGCTTTTTCTCACCAAATAGTGTTGAGTTCCATTGCATAGAGGCAGTCAGCAGAAGAACCCTGACCTGAACATCTTGGGTTTCTTTTTGTAGAAGCAGGCAATGTTCATGGGCTTTAACCCATACATATCCTATCCCTCACATTGCAATGACCCCAGTTTCCATGAAGGACTACAAGTGACACTAAGTAACCTGTCTGTCTAGTGAAGCCACACAGATAGCACATATGCCTTCAGTTCTGGCCACAATTCAAAACCCCAACCAAAATCAAAGACTTTACAAAACACACATGCAGAAATATCCTTGCATATACCTGGAACAGAAGGTATAGAGTCAAAATTGCTCAAAAATCACATTGAATATGAGCAGGCTGCTGCCCCAACCAGTTATAGAATGCAAGGCAGACTTTACCACCAACTTTCACTGGAGGGTCAGGTGCCAGTTCCACCTGAGCAACTAGAAACTCATAGCTGGGGCTAACTCCAAATAAGCAGGACCAGATTAAGCCCCCAGGTTCTTCTGCAAATGCTTTATACTTGTAGCGGATAAGAATTTTTTTTGAATTCATAAGTGAACATGAATAAGACCTCTGCTAGAAAACAACAGACTGAATGATATAATTGAAATATCTAAATGAACCCAGCATTGTTGTGCCATCTTTAAAAGATGCCACATGATTTGGCATCATAAATGATGACATCTCTGTAGCTCTTTGAATAACTAAATTTTAATCATGAATATTAAACTGGATTGTGTTATCAGAATAGAAAATTAGCTTTCCTGTGCTATCGCTCATTGTTAAGACATTAGATTCTGTTGGGAAATAAGGAAGATGGAACAGGAGAAGAAGATAAGTGACTGCTATTAAATTAAAAGATAACCCAAAATGTCACACCTAACCCTCATTTCTTCCCGGTTATTCATAACAGCTTAATTTCTCTCTAGAGCCCGACATAGGCATCAGCTGACCTAGAAACATTTTGACCAGAAGTGTGATTAAGCTTGTTTAAGAATGAATTGGCTTTAACCTCTGTCTTTTCTTTGACAGTTCCAAATTGCTCAAAGTTCTCTTCCGCCTGCTCAAGAAGTCCCCTGCTCTCCTCAGCCAATCACTCCAATTGCCCTTAACCCCAATCTTCATCTCTGTGGACATAGTTCTTCCTGCAAGGAAGACTACACTCATCTCAGCTGCCACCTAGCCCTGGAGTCTTAATCACTGTACTCTTTAACTGTAAAGCTCTTTATCTGCCTAAAGCTGTGCTTCTGTCTTTGCTTAGAAATGTTTCAGCCTTGATGGTTCAGGGCAGTTCAGTAACTAATCCAAACTTAAGTTTTACCAGGATTCACAAGCTAGCTGTTCTTCTTGTATTGCCTCCAGGCTTCACCTAGCAGGCTTCTTCTTGGCATGTGCAAGAGATGGAGCTCTACACAAACCATGGTCTGCTTTCTTTTCTATCTACTACCTGAATGGGTAGAGTCCTCCCTATGGCAATTAGGATTCAATTCCTTTGTCACATCCTTAAAGAGACTTCCTTAGCTGCTAGGTAGTAAGGTACTCTGGAATAAGTACTTCACATTTCTCTTGAAACATTTGTAAATTTTGTATGGAAAAATGACAGCAAAGGCAGAGAAAGTATAAGTGTGAGCATGGCACTGGAAGCTTATTAACAGAAAAGACTGGTGCCCAGAATCTTTTTTCACTGGAGAACTTCCTGTTTTATGCTAAATATGCAGTAGAAGAAGGATTAGAACCACCATTGTTGACCATGATGTCTTGCAAAGGAAACATGGTTCCTTTACCACTGCTTAATCTTTTTGAAAGAGAGTTGATGGTCATACTTCACGTACACACTTGCAGCTGTGACTAGTGAACAGATGGAACTTATCCCTTGCACAACAGCTGGGATGCCAAAGTTCCATCATTTGGTCTAAGAGATTCTCCCTCTCCTCAACTTTTCACCCCCAGGTAAACAGAATGGCTTCCTTCTTGGAGGACCCTTTTGCAGGCCCCATTCCTGAGCACCTAAGGCCATATCAGTAGATTTCAGACAGATGCACCCATGTTATCAACAGCTCTGTTAACATAGCACTGTTTGGGAATATCTTGCAGAGACACAGCAAGGGCTATGTGCACGCAGGGCTGGTTAACTTTGGCACAGTATCACATAAATCCTGTGATATTTCTTTTAGACTCAAGGCAGCAAGGCCACGTCACTTACCAGGTCAGGAAATTGCTGCACTGTGTTTCATTGCACCCCAGGTAGACATGTCCTGACTTGCTCTATATGTTTCATAATGAGCCAAAGAATCCACTTGGACTTTGTAAATTCCATTAAATACTTGGCAGGATGGTGCTGTAAGAAATTAGATACTGATTGACATGCAGAAACAGATGAAAGTTAGATGTCTGGAAGGATTATGGCCTTCCTCTCAACACCTATCATGCCTCATTCCTGATAGGGACAATGAATGGGAAATACTTCTCCATGCCATGCCATGATTTTCTGTGTTTACACCATACTGTGGTGTTTAATGTGAACTGAAAATCTGAATTTTCTAAGTTTTTTAGCTGTGTTTGTTTGTACACTTAAATGTCCATGTCTCGTAGGAGGGCATTAGCCTCTGGGACAAGTCATGGCCACATATGGTGGTAACTACTTTAGCTGTCCCATGGAGCTGGCTGCTACATGAAAACCAATATTTCCCATGGTCAGCGCCTACTTTGCCCTGGTAAGTCCAGCCCTTAAGAGATCAACCAAGCTAATGAATGACTTTTCAAAGCTGAACTCAGATACTCGAGAGCCAGGGGGAGGGCTGAAAAGCAGAATGATGAGTAAAACCTCAAAGGTTTGATAAGACATAGGGTTTATCTGGAAGGACTTCCGCATTTTTTTTTCCTAATTACTATGTTGTTGGTCTGCTTACAGACGATAAGGCAGTAAACATTGCCAAGAGCCTTACACAATCCCAGTGGAATTCAGATTGCAGCTGGTAAAACAAATAATTCGTAATCACACTGAATGTTGTAGTGTTGTATATGCAGATGTCAATTTTCCAACATATAATTCAGTGGAAAAAATAAAATTGTTATAATTTGAAGTAAACTGACCATCTCACATCGTACCTTCTGTGAAATAAGGTTTAATTAGCACCTCTGTGGCTGGACTAACAGTTCTAATTGCAAACAAGAAAGTGCATATACAGAACACATCTCAGCCAGGCTCCCACTGCTCGTGGGAAGAAGGCAGCACAAATTTCAGCAGTTCTGTTTAGCAGCTTTGGTGACAATTATGTAATAAGTCTGGTAAACTGCCTTTGAAAGCATTCTAGACTGAGAACTATTCTTTGGACTAATTCTAAAGCAATTATACAAGACAGTTATTAATTTTTCTTCATGTGGCTTATTTCATGGGCTTTTCTTCTTGCTTTTTTGATTAAAAACATTTCATATTTGTTTGGGGAAAAATAAATTATATTTTCAACAATGACGACGGCTCAGAACTGTTTTCAGGAAACTGCAAATTACCATTTACAGCTGAAAAGAAGTTCTTAATTGGTTACGTATTTACAAATTATTTTTTGTACTATTGGTAATTCAGAATCCTAAAATAGACTGTGTTCATCCTTAGCATGACTTTAATATTAATCAGAAATATTTTACCGTGTGAGAGCAGGACAACGCTACATAGTTTTGCAGTTGTTTAAATATCCTATACTGTGTGACTTCCATTTCAACAGAATACCTCTCTCTAGTGTTACCACACTCTCATAATGCATAAACATCTGCAATGAAGTCTACCACTATGCTGTATAGTAGTATAGAGGACTTAGACTGAAGAACAATTGTGCAGCTAAGCTCCTTTGAAATACATTTTATATTAGTTGTTCTCTCATAAATGCTCAACAAAGCCTCATAATAGCATGGGAATAGTACAGGAATAGCTGGGGTAGTTTTGCCTCTGTGCTCATAAAGTGCAGACTCACAAAAACAACTGTTCTGACATGTTCTGGCATGTTCTGGCATGACACGAACACAATTACAACCATCACTGCATAGAGAGATAGGAAAGTGGCAAATTGAAAAAACTTTACTTTTTTTTTCCTGGGAGGATTCAGATGGTTTTTTCTCTTCCTGGCTTTGGAAGCCGAGGTAAGACAAAACCTTCTTTGACTAATCCACAACAGAAATAAGAAAAACCTCCCTAGCCAAACGTATAAGTCATTCTAATACTTGTTTCAAGCCCATCCAACTGCAGATCTTGGAGATGTTTAAGAATTAAAAAGCAGAGAGCAAGCATGCTTAGTGCATTCTCCTGCCCCATGCACAAACATTGCTTCTGTGTTGTGGCAAGCACTTCTTATTTTTACACCAGCTTTGTGTGTGATTGTGTGAAGCTGAAGTGCAGTTCTGGCACAGATCTGCCAGTTCCTATTACAGTCGTTTTCCTCTCCAACACAGGAAGATCTGTGGCACGCGTTCCTGTGACAGCTCTGTGATACTCAGACGTCCCACTGGCAGAAAGCAGCTGCATCACTGCTGAGCATTTGGTCTGATGAGTCTGCTCAGTTTTCTGCATGAATAAAATCAAACGTGGCAGGTCTGAGATTAAAGTCCCTTAGTTGCCGTTCCTTTCATATCGGAGGCTAAATGTTACAGCACTGACAAACCCTTGTTCCTTTCCTCAAAAGGACCAATTTAAGGCACAAGCTGTCCTCATTCTTATCTATGCAAAAGTTTCCACCAGCAGTGAGGATAAGATGTGGCATAATGAGAATAATGTTGATAAGTCTCTACTCAGCATGATGAGAAGAACTTGCCAGAGGCTGTGTCATGTAGTAGTCTTCTTAGAGACATTTCTTTATTGTATTCCTCAACTCTTTAGTTGTATTTGAACCATGTAACTGCTGGATGGAAACTAAAATAAATTTTTATGAGCACACAGCACTGATGAAATGGGACAATAACATTTTTGTACTAGCAAATGCTGTTTAAAAAAATCCTCATTATTGTGTTAGAATACACATGTCTTGAGACATTGCTCTCCCCATCTTTCACATAGGTCTCTGTCCTCTGGAGCAGTAGCTGTAAATATTCCACAGTCGGTACTCTGCAAATCCCAGACCACAGCACAATAAACTGATATACAGCAACTGTCTATAAGAAAAGCTTGATGTTATTTTTTGGACTTGGTTTGTTTTTCTCATTGAATAATCAAGTATTGGGGAAAGTATTGAAACTTAAAATTATCAAAATTTTGTTAATAAATTTAGTTTAAATATACAAAATATTTTCAAAATTAGTTATATAAGTCACTTCAAAACAAACCATTTTGAACAAAGTTGAAAAGCAAAAAACCCTTTATTTCACATAATTTAAATTATCCAAGAGTAACTGGATCAAAATACTCCCTATTCACGCTTTTCTATTAATAATATGAGAAGTCTAGTAAGCAATAGACTTCTATTGCTAGAAACAGCAATAGACTAGAAACAGAACTATGCATACTCACTATCTCACAGTACAAGACCAAATGTAATAAGTCTCTATGTCAAGGTCTAGGTTAACTTCTTTCAATTTTGTGTGCTATTCAGGGTAGGTGTCTACAAATTCTTTTGGCTTCCCTAAATAGGTTCAACAAAACTTGTGAATTGCCACCTTAAAATTTGCAAAACCTGTAATGATTTTCTTTTACTCTTTTACTTAATGATCTTTGCTAGACATACAGATTTCTGGAATATATCCCTGTAGCTTTAATACTTACATGCTTTGTGGTTGTGCAATGGAATGAATGAACCTTTGTGACTTGCAAATACCAGGAGGCTTCTACTTCTGATGCATAGTCACAGCACCGCTTCAGCAATCAGACACAGCAATATATAGCATTTTTTCATCAGTCTGTCATTGCATTCCAGAAGGGAAGTGAGGCTTAATATTCCTATTTTACAAAGGAGGAAATTAGAAAAATTGGGGAAGAAAAGAGAGTTGCCCAGGCCACCACCCTGGGGTGTGGTCCCCAGGGAAGTAGATCACAGTGCCTTAACTAAGCGTAGTGGATACCCTGTCCAGATCTGAACACCTCATGGCATGCGTGTAGACCAGAACTGCAGGTTCCTGACAACGTTCCTCCCATATTGAGGGATCTCAGTAATGTGGAATACTCACATGATGCTCAGAGTATTTTCCTGGATTTACCTGCATGACTGTAATACACCTAGGCTGCAGCGTACAGCACCTCTGTAACATTTTCAGTCTACACAAAAGGGGTATGTGTAGATTAATTATTTTGGAAAATTGATCCCTGCTTTCTATTTCTTTTCAAAAAGATTGAGTTCGGGGTGTCTCCAATGAAAATTTCTTAGCTGCAAGAGCAAAATATCTCATCAGTTCAATACAGACATGTCTCTAGTTTGCTCAGAGACAGTTCCTAGCAGCAGACAGTGATCTGTCCTGTCCATCTCTGTGCTGCAGTGTATACACATGCCACCTGATGCAGACTTCCCTGCACAGAAACATAAATCAAATAAGACATTGGGCATTCTATGGCAGGAAGAAGTGTTTTGGGTGAACACCTCTTCCTGACTGAAGGGACATGAGCAATCTGGGAACTTCGACTAGAAGAACAACTTTAGCCAATTCAAACAAATACATCCCCCAGGCTATTGGAACTTCTGCCAGGAACTGATTCATCCATGGCAGGTTTCTGAATCTGGGTGATGGAACCGTGATGAAAAGAGCAAAGGCCCAGTGTTTTTCAAAAAACAAGAGCTTTTTCTGTGTTTGTCCTTCTCCCATTCTTATTTGCAAAAGTGCATCAGGGCCTTGGAACAGCTGAAGATCTAACTTAATAGCATTGGACAGGACTCTTTTTTTTTTTTTCCTCCTCCTTTTATTTAGAAAGTATCACTATTTAGAAAGTATCACTATCACTATTTAAATCACACCATTCCTGAAATAGAAATAACATTACAGGTAAAAGCTAAAACAAGAAGAAATCCTGTTTAGCGGCTTTATAGTACTGAAAACAATTTTGAAAATTTCAAAAATGTATTTAGATCTAATGATGTTCTTACAAAATTAACATCCCTAAGTCTTACAATAGTCACTTCTGGAGCCTTTCCATTGGCAACTACTATTAAGAAAGCACATACACAAAGTGATGCCTTGTCCAAAATAAGGCTGAATATGCATTTTATCAAATGAAGATAATATATCATTTTCACATCTGCTTTTGCCTGTTATCCTTACTTCTCATATCATGTCAGCCTTTTTCTGTAGCACAAGACACATAATTAAAAAAATGTAAAGAGAGACTTTTAAGATAAAAAGATGCATAAGTTCTCAAGCACAAAATTAAATTCCAAATTTATATACAGCTTTTTTTGAATCTCAAATAATTACCTGTGTAGGAATATTTGCATAAATATCTGCATGCAGGTAAATGCTCTCCATGTGGCAGAGATATACAGGAAGCATCTAAGATTTTATTAAAAAAACCCATAGGTTGTTATTTTATGAATTATTATCAAGAAGACTATCAAAGAGTGAATTAACATGAGTGATAATTATTTTTTAAACTTTTGTTCTATCTACATAATCTTCTGTTACTCCAATGTAAAACTCTTGCTATCTTCAATGCCAAGGAAACAGAACAAAGAGCATAAAACCTGTAAACAGAATAGAATACCCATGTCTTTCGTCATCATGAGGGCAATGATTCATTTGAAAGACAAATTAATTTTTGACTCATAGAAAACCAATAGGCTTTGCTTTTAATGTTGTAAATTACATGACCTCAAAGCAGTAATCCTATTCCATTTTGACAGAGCTTCTTACCCTGATTTTTTTAATTGTGACGTATCAGTTGGTAGTTAGCTTGCTATGTGCATGCTGAGTCTGTAAGGTCTATGAGGGAAGAACCTTCTTATCCTTTCTAATAACCATAGTGGGATTCTCTCTCATTATAAGAATATTTTAAGTCATTCCTAGCATTCAAGCACTTCAAAACTATTAATGAAGACCTGCCGTTACTATATTCGCATTACTTTTAAGGGAACTCAAGCCTGAAGAATCAATTTTCTGAAGCTTTCAGGCATTTGATTCTGCCCAAAGAGACTCAGTTCATAGCGCATTCACATGTGGATGTGTCCAGGCACACTCAGCACATGCACATGCCAAAAGATGTTCTGCATTCCGCTGGGCAAGTATGTGGAAGTAACAGCTCTGTAAACATCCCACTTTCACAGCCCAGTGGGATTGCCGCAATCCAGCATGTATGAGCTGGTACACAGGAAAATATCAGGTATCAAGGTGAATGCAGGCTGCCTTTTCTGAATGTTTTTAAGAGGTTTTTAAGACCTCTCGCACATCTGAAAAGCAGCAGTCACTGAGCAGCCAGGAGCTGGAGTAACAAGTTGTTGGAATTTGTCAGTTTTTCATGCAATGCTTCAACTCTCACCTGTTCCATGCTTAACATATTCATGAAACAAAGCTAAGAAAATTCAGGCAATATCACAAATCTTACAAAACAGGAAAGTTACTTCGATCATCATCGCACTGAGCAGCTGTAATGACATATAAATCTTCAATGCTTTGTTTATCAAGAAAGTGGATGTCTAGGGGAGATTAGACCTGATGTACACATACATTGGAAGTAATGAGCCACTGTACAACCCAAGCAGGCTGTTGTTGGATCTGAAGAAAACTTTATGTATAAAAGCATGCAACTCCAGTGGCCAGGTATACACTCTACCATTTAGAAAAGAGAGGCAGAGGACCTTCTCCAGTCATTCTCTAGGCTCTGGGAAAGCAAAACTGCAATAGAGGTTTCTCTATCAAATGAATAACAGAAAGAATGGCTGGCATTGCATGGGCACAGGTGGATAGGATGCATTAATTGTTACTAAGTACTATCATTACTGTCCTCTAAATTTAGGTAACCTTGACAAGTCTAGCACTCTCACATAGTGGTGCTACCTATCCTTTACTCGTCTTCTATAAGTAAGGTTAGAGTCTTAAATACCTGAAAATCCCATGTTAAAATTGTGGAGACTGTAATTTAAGTTGTCAAAAATCTTCCTCAAGGAACACTTGCTGAACAATATTTATTCTATGAATTTTTTGTTTCTGGATTTGCAGAAATGTTTGTTTGGTTCTAGGCAGAACAAGTGGCAGGCTTGAATTTGTATTCTCAGCAAGAAATTGTTGAACTTTCCTGTTCTTGATTCCACCAGAAATGCAATATTCGCAAAAGCTGAAAAGTAGCTTTTTTCTTGACTCTTCATTTACATTTGTTATTCTCCTCTGATATTTCAAGAGTAGAAAGCAAGGGAATACGTACCATATAACATTGTGATCTTTCAAAATACAGTTTAAATGCCTTACCATATATTTACATCATATTATTATTTTTGATAAAATTTCTTTTTTTTTCCAACAGCTGCAATTGTCAAATATAACTTTTCAAAATATCGTCAAATATTCTTAATCAGAAGAGGTGAGTATTTAAACTGCGTCTTTTGCCATGGAGGGGAACTAATTGAATGATATTTAAAATCCTGAAAATAAATAGTCATTTTCATGTAAAGCAGTGGTGACTCTACATGTGTGAAGCTAATATTTAAAAAGCATTCATAATAATACTAGGAAGTTACTATTGCCCCATTAAAATCCATTTTTGTAAAAAGAATGCAAAAAATTTTGGTAACAGCTTCAGCAATGGACATTTTTTGTTTACTCTTGCTTACTTATATATGCCTTAAAAAGTCTGAGTAAACTATAGATTGATTTAGTCCAAAATATAAAATAACTTACAGCTTTGCAACATCATAGGCATGAACTCTGACTCTTTGGGATTTATCCTTTTTAAATCAGTACCAGATTTTGTCTCTTGACACTTTGGGTAGAATCATGGAGCTAATAACACAATTTGCAAAACTCTCACTGGATTTTGCAAAAATCTCACTGGATTTCAATGAATCTATGTATATTAATTGCCAGTCTGTTCATCATCCCCATAGAAAAAAAAAAATTAAAAAATTAAAAAAATCACTATTCTGTGTCATTACTATGATTATCTGGGTCTCAGCCCACCAGTAATCTCTGCCAGGAATTCTGCCCCAGGCAATGCAGCTACAGGAAGGTTACTGAATCACTGTAAAATTATGAAGCTGCTTAGTGGTGGTTTCCCATGTACACAATCTTACCCAAACTTAGGGTGCAAGAGCACCCTAAGTGAAAGTGAAGGTAAGATACCTTGTTCAAGGCTATGAAAAAAAACCTTGGGAGTAGGGGATGAAAACTGGACTAACAGACATTATCCTAGCCAAAGGTACAAAGTCTGTGAATTCACCATGCTGTTTGATGACAGAGGTAGTACATGACGCTGGGGTCCTTTATCCTTTTTTGCTCATAGGAAATTCACATGATGTAATAAAGGGAAATTGTTCCTGCTCTAGCAGTGTTATTTTCAATCAGAGGTGTGAGTCTTCATGCCTAACATCCCAGAAGCTGTGTTTTCAAGAAAAAAATTGGTACATTCCTGACCATATAAGACAGTTGTAATTATATGAGCCTGCATCAGACAGGGTAGTTTTATGAACTATTTTACATAGACATCTTTATCTTTTATGATCCTAAAATAACATAATTGTAAAACAAAGGCACTCTTCCTCCTTCCTCCAATGGAAGCTGAAGGACACCTGGTGATCTGTCCAGAGATGAAATACTGTTTTACATGCTCCATTTCCCTTCTCCTGTTTAGCTAGGAAACAGTGTTGCATTTTCCTTAGCATGACTGTGGGGAGATAAAAGATGTTGTGATGTTAGGACATTATGTGCCAATTATTCAGAGACTGTAAATGGGAATGTTCATCCATGTGTATTTTGAATGTTAGAGGTTATAGATGCCACAGAAATGTGGTTATCTGGCTAAATCATGAAAACAAACTGATGACTACGGCAGAATGACATTTTAAAAATTGTCTCATTTTACATTTTGACCATGGAAAGCTGACAGCTCTGCAATGGTCACTAGAAGAGAGTGCTTATTCCAAACATATCCAGGTCAAATATCATGACCTACACATATTCATGGGAAGGTTAACAATGACAGCAGCTTACTGAGTGGCTTCTTCCTTTCTTTCTAACACAACACTTGAAACAACAGTAACAGGCCCACAGATAAGGACAAGGGTGAATGAAAGCAAGGTCAGAAAGACCAAGGGACATTACAGCCCACCCCAGGCTGCTCACAGGAAGAGTGAAATACACAACAGGGATCATGCGGTGTGATGGCTTGTACCTTAGGTAAGCAATCATTTGCCCACCCACCATTCCCCAGCCCAGGCTAACCCACATGCAATCCCATCCGCTCCTGATCATATTCCCCACAGGAATGAAAAATGCCATGGTATTTGAAAAGGTCTACACCTGCTTCTACGAGAGGTTTCTAAAATATTTCCTCCCCCTTTCTGTACACACCTGGGAACCACCCATAGAGAAGCATTATTATTTCAAGCCATGCATCCTCCTCCTCCTATACCCCACAGGGGAGTTAAAAGGCAACCGGAAGGAAATGCATCAGCTTAGGACAGTAAGGTTGGGGTTTTTTCACTTTCCAGTAATCAGACACTACTATAGTGTTCTTAAAGGTAAACTGCCTCTAGTTTCTCATTTGGTAACTGTGTCTTTGTTGCCCTAGACAAAACATCTGACAATGCTGGCTTCCACAGATTTACTTCATGAGCTAATACTTCCTAGATTGTTTCTTTCACACCCATGTGTATTAACACAAGGCATATATATAGCACTCACAACACAATCACTGTGATGAAGAACTTTCCAGACGTTTGGCAGGAAGCTACAGGGAAAGGGATATATAGAGCTTGGGAAGGCAGTTCTACACTGTGCAGAAAGGAGATACTCTTAAGAAGCGTCTGAAAATCAACTTATCATTTTCCAGGTAAGAACTAAAGAAAGTGCCAGTTTCATTTCTGGGTGAAAATTGTGTCTTTTAGATAGTTGCAATCTGATTTGCGAAGGCAGCGGGGGAATTAAATGTGCAAATGACATCATGTTTACCTCAGCTCATTTTCAGTTCAAAAATTGCAGTAAAATCAGGAGGCAGCTTTTCAAAACTCAGCTGACAGACTGAAGTAAAAATGTTTATAAACAAACACTGTCCATTTCTTTGTATAGTAGGTAATTGTCATGAGCCTTCTTCCTAAGCTGTTCTAACAAAGACTGAATACTGACGTAACTTCAGCAAACCGGACTGTGAGATAAGAGCTCTCCCAGAGCAACTGACCTTTCCAGATAGACAGCCAGCTGTAATATGAGGAGTTATGTAGCCCCTTCACATCTGCAGGGTTAATGTCATTTTCATACACAAGCCTACCTTAGAGAATGATACAAAAAAATGATTTGTCTTACCAACCAGAATTTGAACCTGAGTAATCAATCCTGAGTTTTATGGTTTTACATCAATCTCTCTCTTTTTTGTAGTGGCTTTGTCATAAAAGTCAGTAAATTGGGCTGGGGTTTGGGATCTCATCTTTTTTTAAGGTTTTTTGTGGTGTTTTTGCTAGACAGCACCGACTGTTTAAGATGTCTACACTTATCAAACACTCATATATATGTTTTAGCCTTTGCACAATATTTAGAACCTAAAAACAATCATTAATTTCTTAGCTGTACCTTTTTTATTGACACAGCCTTCCTGTTCCTCTGACTAGTTTCCTCTAAGGAAAATGTGACGTGTTGGATGATTTCCCATTTTCTGTTCAGAGAGGAAGTGTACAGGCCAACAAACATTTGGCTTTTTTGCTACTCTTTAGTCACTGAAGAACACCTGCAGCCTAACTGTTAACTTGTTCTGCTGATCAAGGTCTATATCTATGAAAATGCATTGTTCAACAAGGGAGGAAGTTGACATTACACCACCTGGGAATAAAATAATTTCTAATTTTTATGTAGCAGTATAAAGCAGACACACAGAGCAGAGTAATTCAAAAGAAAGATAAGCAACCATTTAGAATCATATACAGAAAACCTACTTCTTCTTCTAAACCCAGAAAGATGAAAAGTGTGACAAAATTAAAGGACTCTACATTCTGCTTTCATTACAGTCATAGCAATAGTAGCACTACTGCTGCAACCTACAAGAAAAAAGCAGGAGGGAAAAAAATCCCCCTCCCACTTCATATTTCACCACTGGGTTATGTAGTGTTGCACATGTTAAAACAACATATCTAATTAACATTCTGATATAATGACATGGCTTTCGTATGATCAAATTGCAAACAAATACAGGGCACAGACCCAGGTACCCAGGAATTCCCAGAACACCTCCACAAATGTTTCCATACCACAGAGGAAGAAATATTCACATTCAAGCTTTCTGGGCGATGGAGATACCTGCAATACAAAACAGCACATCTGATATTACATGTTACACAGCAGCTGACCACAATCTAAAACAAGAATGTGCTTGGAACACACAGTTATATTACTTCATATCAATTTTATACATATTGAAGTCATGTTTATTTCTCATGCCTTATCAACATCATAACCTCCAACATCATCCATCAATTGTTTTTCTGATACCTTACAACCTACAGACAAGCAATATCCATGTTTTTTTTCTACTTGGCTTTCACATCTCATGCTATGAATTCATTATATCATTATATCACAGGGTTTTTCATGACAGTCTGAATCACCTTGTACATGTAATACAATATATTATTGTGGAATATGAACATCTGAAAGAAGCTCTCAGAAAATCAGGATGGGGATCAAGATTAAGCTAAAACTAGAAGACACAAAAGAGAATCAAGAAGTTCAAAGACTCCAAAATGCTTTTAGAACTTCTAACAATTTAGAGTACATGCCAATTATAGGGGATTTTGGTTAAGAGCAAAAAAATTGCTTGATGTATATAATAATTCAAACTAGTCTCTTTTCTTGTTTTACCTTATTAATACACTGATATAGTGAACAGACATCCCTTCTGCTGTTTCTCTTTATCAGTACTAAACTACACATTTCTTCTTTCTAGGCTCTGATCTTGCCACTCTCAAATACTGAAAGGGAGTGACAGGAAAGTCCCATCCTCAAAGAGAGGTGAAAGCGTTTTACCAGAGGAAGGAACACAGGCTTGTCTGTTCAGAAAGACACATGAGATTAAAACAGGAGTTCGCAAGAAAACTGGTGACATTTTCACTATTACGAACACAGGAGAAGAGTGGAAAAAATGTCAGGGTGATGTCATTTGCATGGGTTGCTGCTCATCAGTCATCTGGTGTGTGGAGGCTGACGAGGGAAAGATCTGACTGTGGATGGAGGAAAAATGCAACTTGGCCCAAGGCCCTGGCTTTCAGAGGAAGGTTTCACAATATATTTGAAGTCTTTCATAAAACTGACATGTCTGAAAATAACTGAGCAAATACAAATTGGTAAGGTTTGCTCTTATTCCTCTTTCTCTGTCATTATTTCATTGCATGACACTAAGCAACTCTGTAATCTCTTGGTGCCTCAAGTTGCCTGCTCTGTAAATGAAGATGAGAATGTTGACCTTATCTGAGTGGGTTTCATCACAGGTTACTCCTTTCAGAAAGTCTTCTTACTGAAGTTGATTACCTGTCCTCTTTCTACAGACAAAACAAAAAACAAAACAAAACAAAACCCCACACAAAACAAAAAAAAACCCAACACACACACACACCCCCAAAACAGAGAAAGACTTGCAAAGGGTGTGACATCCTGCCCACAGAGACGTGTAAAATATTGGAGTGTTCTGTTTCTCTTCAAAAGCCTTGTCTCTTTCTCTCCAGTGACTACAGAGGGAGCCTTGATGACCAGCCTAAAACAGTCTCATTTGAGTCTTATTTGTCAAAAACTGAAATGAAGAATTATTGCTTAAATTCTACATTCCTATATGATATTTGTGGACCAGTAGTTCTTCCATACATGTACACTTATTGTATTGGTAAACCATGCATTTATGAACAATGTATTTAGATAAAATGTCCTCTTGAAGGTCCCTTCTGGGA
Organism: Scolopax mira; assembly: GCA_004320125.1. Taxonomy (NCBI): domain Eukaryota; kingdom Metazoa; phylum Chordata; class Aves; order Charadriiformes; family Scolopacidae; genus Scolopax; species Scolopax mira. The sequence continues at coordinate 21,562 of BJBW01012710.1, read as the reverse complement.
CAGATGATTCTATGATTAAAAAAAAATCATCTCATGTTGATCTCTGTTTCATTCCTGTCCTGAGCAAAATTTAGTTTACTTTTACTAATTGTCTGTGATCTCATTTGATTTAGGTGCCTGCTTGTCACAACCACTATGTTCTTTCTCAGAAAAAGCTAGTTCCTCTGCTGGCCTCTGCAAATGTGTTACATTGCATGCCACTTCCTTCCAGGCGTCCAGGGTACTGCAAGGGAACAAAATGCGTTTTCAAATACCCAGTGGCAAGAACTGAACCTGCTATTTTGGCCACATAATTACAAAAGATCCAATCTACTCTTCAAAATATGAGCTTGATCCTGAACTCATTGCTTGAGTGATGCTACCACTGAAGTCAATAGAAGTTTTGCTTAAATAAAAATGCAGATCCAAGTTTTTAGACCTTGAAAGTATTTTTATAAGCACCAAGATTATATAAATATAAATATATAAAAATATGTCTACATACATGCATGGGTTTTGTTGAGTAGAATGAGACTGTCAGAGGTAGGAGTGAGAATTAATCATATAACTCCCACTGACACAGTACAAAGGCCCTGTGTGCTTTTAAAAACTTCCCCCATCATCTACAATTTTTCCTGACTTCATATAGCTGTTGCAAAGGAGGCATTTCACTAGTGACAGCTGTTGTTTTACATTTTCCTTTAATTGGCAGGTTATAACAGAAAAAGCAAAGCCTCATGTAAACAATGAGAAGTAGGGAGTGCAGGCCAACAGTCAGAAAGCAGCATCCTCAAGATACCTCACAAGGGAAGGAAGAGCAAATCTGCCAGCTCTTCCAGAGAAACCTGTAGTGTCTAATGTTCCTTTTGTACACTTTGTTCAAATAATACTCCATCTATACTGAATGCAGTGTTTATTTTGCATTTTAGTATGTTCCTTATATAGCCATAACCATGGTCCTTTGTGTAGACAGATGCAGTTATTTGCCTACTTTGCAGAAATACAACAGACTATTTACTCTGTAATGAGTAACTTCACGAGTTTAGTGAGTCATGATATTAAGCCTCAGATATCTGATCTTTAAGTCCATAATATCAAATATTTTTTCAGTAATTGCATTGCCAACGGTTTTGTTTGGTCTATAATAACCTGCAAGGCTACAGAGATTACACTGTTAAAAAGGACACGGTGTCCTAACAGGTAATCCTTTTACCCCAACTTTTCTGTAATACATACAGGATTGGGCATGGTTTGTCCAAATTATACTGACTTTGCAGTCCTACTGATTCTGATAGTGGAAGAACTTTGCACCACTACAGTTAGGTAGGTTTCATTATCCTAACTGCTCATTTTGCACTGGTTATGGTGCATTACACTTCATGGTGCAGGTTTATCTAAATATGTAACACGCATCTACGAATTTGACTTGTCCAAGCTTGGGCACGTAAACCAAGAGTGGAACAGTACTACATCTGCAGCTGGTACTTGCCAGATTTCAAATCCTACACTCTGATGTGTGACTGTTTTAGAGCTTTTATTTATTTTGTTTCCTGAAATGAAATAACACCCCAGGATAGGATTTTTTTTTTTCTCTTTTAACCTCATTTCTGTAGAAGAATCAACCTTTATTGCTTATTTCCTCCTCTCTCCCACAAAAATAGAAAGAAAATAATTTTTGCAAAACGGTTATCCAGTGTGAAAAAATTCTGCAAAGGAAGTGTGAAGTTGAAGATATATAAGCTGTGCACACCACCTACAACTGAGAAATAAAGTCCAACTGAAATGGGATCCAAGTAAATACATTTTGCATTACTTGGTGTACTGTCCTTATGTGTCTATCCACTCTTTTCTGATAAATAAGGCTTGTGATATCCCTGTATGCCATTCTGACATTATTTATTTGTGGTATTTACTTTTGTATCAGTTGCCTACTGTGAATATTACCTTTTCAAAAAAGTAATCAGCATCCTCTTGACTTTCTTAGGTAGTCTTTCTTGTTGCTTTTCCTAAACTAAACATGTTGCTAGAGCAAAGGCCAAACACTGTGTTTCAGAACTGATGTTTGGTTCATATCTATAGTAATGAGGATTTTTCAGTTCTAGTTCCTAGCATTAAATCTATTAGTATTCCTTATCCCTTGGACAGGCTTGCTCTTATTTTGTCAAGCCCACGACATTTTGCTTCAGTAAACTCCAGTGCAGAAAGTCTGGCAAGATGCTTCCCAGGGGCTTTGATTTCTGCGTTGCTAAGGAAACAGTATGTACATAAAAGAAGAAACAAACATTTTAAATAATCCACCACTCCAATTTAAGCCCCTTAGCAATTTTTACAGATTTCACATAGTTGTATTCTGAGGGACTAAAACAAGAACCCTTATGAGAATTGGTTAAAATATTCTGTATCCTGCAAGTGACTTTCCAGTAACATAGCTTTAATTGCACACCACAGAAATGTGCCCTATACTTTTCATTATCTGTCATCCTGTAGCCAATGTCTTATGCTCTTATCTGTTGCAGATGACTGTGAGGAAGGAATTAAGATGCTTCATGGAACAGCTTCATAATATCAAAGAAATACGGTGGAACTAAACACTCTCCTCTTTGGAATGGCTGGCACAAGACTGCATTGCCAATGCCATCATCTTCATATGGTACCTTTGAAAAAGACAAGTTTAAGTAAGCCCTAATACCTTTGAAGCGCTATTTCATTTGCACAACAAGTACCTTGTTTTCCACTGTTCTACCAGATTTCAAAAAAGTTATTGCACTGTAATGCACTAGAAACTGAACAAGAGAGATCCTCAATAAAACTTGGAAAAAATTTCAAGAATTTTCTATATTGATTTTTATGTACAGTGTTATGAGACAATTCACAAAGAAATATTTGAGAGCTTTTCACTTTTTTCAGAACCTGAAATATCACTGAGTTAGAAAAATATTTAGTTGTCAAGGTATCCAGAGCATCCCTTAGTATCATGACGTACTCTCTAATGAAAAAAAAAGAAAATTACTTCACCCTTTTCTGCCTTAAATAATTCTTTCTCAAATGTAAGAGTGGCAGGAATCAGAAGAAGTATGCAGAGGAGGCAGGGAAAATAGGAGATGAAGTGATGATATGTACAGAACAGCTCCTGCCCTCAGACAGGCAATGACAATGTCACATTCATGTCCAGGGATCACATTTCCAATTTTTGCAAATACTTGGGGGCAAAAAAAATGGAGAATATGCATTGCTGTGGGAGTCCTAATACTTTTCTCTATGTATAATTCAAGTAAAGCAAGAGTATGATATAAAAGGTTTCCTGTGTGACAGCTGTGCATGAGGAAGTCATCCTTGAAGACCTGTGCATGTAGATAGAACTTTGAAGAGCTCAGGCCATTTCCTCCTCCATACAGTGATCTCAGCTGACTTATCACAATGTTTGCCTTCATGAAGGAAGGCTGCAAAAGAACCATTTGATTTTATTAATGCATCTGAGATACACCTATGTCGTATAGCCACCACCAATGAATAGAAACTAAGACAGGAAAAAAATAAATAATACGTACAGCACAAGTTTACAGCAAGTGTGATTGTACCTTACTATAAACTAATCAAAGACAGATAAGTTGCAGCAAGGTAAACTCTCATTAGACATATTGAAAATTTTCTCCCCATAGAGGGTGGTCAAACAGCAGAGCAGGCTGTCCTGAAAGTTTGTGGGATCTCCATTCCTGGCAATTCTAAAAATTAATCAAAAAAAGGCTTCTGTAACCTGACCTGACTTTGAAGTTACTCTTGCTTTGATCAGCAATTTGGACCTGATGACCTCTAAAGGTCCATTTCAACTTAAAGTATTCCAAAATGTTGTGGTCTTACTGCCTCTCTTATATTAGTATCAAAAGTGTATGCAATTATAGAAGTATTATATTAACCAAATGAAAGTAACACTTGAACATAAACTATGGCATGTAAAATAAATACAGTAAATGTGAGAGGAGTACAGAGCAGGTGATTTAGAGTTCCCTTTTGGTCACCAGGAATACATATAAGCATGTATGTGCATAAAAATTTACTGACTTCACCAACAAAATAGAAAGCAACCCCCCACCAGTTTATTTTTCCCCCCAACATTAACATCAGAAGCACATAAATATGTTTGCTGTGATTTGCATGACATGCTACAGAATTTATGTCATCACTTCCAGTGCCAGCAAAGCTGAAGATATTGTAGTACAATATTGTAGTTCAGAGCTACAGTCAAAATCAGTTGGCTTTGCTATGTCCTTCAAATAGCAGAATGAACCATAAATGAAACAGACAACTTTTGGTATCTGTATTTTTGAAACATTGGTTTCCATAGTGACAGATAACTTACTTTTCAATAAAAAAAATAAATGGTTGCATATATTATACTTTAAGAATCTGAAAAAAAAGAAACTGTAGTAATGAGAAAAGAAAAGCAAGAAAAAAATTTTTTAAAAAATTATTTCATTAACAATATGAGTCTGGTTTGGAAAAGGAATAAATTTTTTAAAAAGAAAAGAAACTCGTTGTTCAATGGATCCTAGAGAAATCCAGTTTAAGAGAACTTAGACTTCCCCCCCTAACACCAAACTTTTATGAGAATTTCTAAAGGCATGTTGAACTATTTTTGAATCACTCATGTCTCGGAGGTGTTTTTAACAGTGTGAAAGCACCAGGATTCCTCACCCTCTTACAAAAGAATAGTAAGGAACTCCACCAAGACAGATTTCAGCACAGGAATGAAGGGCTGGATGCAATCTACTTAATCCGACCCTGCTAGTTCTCTCTACTATATCTCATGTATCGCCCTCTGAAGCAGGTAATAAAACTGTGTAATCCACAAATACAGTCCTGTGTTGGATTCTATCAGTGGTAGCTAACTGGAAGATCTTACACTATTTAAAAGCTAAATGAGCACAGTAAAACAAGCTCTGTTCAGAGCCAAAACATTGCAAATTTAGAAAGGCACTTTACAGGAAGACAAAAGCTTCCCAAACAGTTTGAGAAAATCGTAAAGATTTTGGAGTACTTCCAGTGTTACTTAATAAATAACATTTTATATGCAAATGCAGCATTCATGAAACTCTAGCTTTGTTCCTTCTCTGGCTGCAGGCCCCACTCCACACCAAAGAGCACAGCAGAGAAGGGAGGAGGTGCCATGTTCTCTCCAAGCTGGAGACATGCAGTGTACTCTTGGTGTTCTCTTCAGTTCCACACTGCCCAAAGGCTTTGCCAGGGACATTGCTGACTTACACTGTCCTGGTCCAGGGCCATGGCCCCCTGCCACATCTGCCCCATTAGGACATTGGCTGTTGACACAAGGTTAGTGTGGTCTGGTTTGTGCTGTCTTCACTCAATTTAATGCATTTTAACATAAAATCCTAACACATTACACTCAGTTATACCAAAGGAAGCTTCATCTGCGCATCTGGCTTCCAGTCCCTGGACGAGAAAGAGGAAACAGGCTGTACTTCTTAAAACAGGATAACCAATTGTAAACCAGCAAATACGCCGCTTTTGTTGTCTTCAGGAGATGCAGAGGTAAATCATATTGTCTACTGCTGTTATCACTGTGAATTTGATGAAGGAAAAAAAAGCTGTGCTCTGGCACACAAAAGAGCCTCCTGCCTGCTAACTTTGACATTTTGCTGTTTCTCACTAAGTGTTCTGCTTGTGCAACCCCACCAAGTTTCCCCTACGTCACTCATGCAGCCTGTTTCCTGGTCACTTTGGCCTCTGCAGGAACTTGGCAAACCTCTTCTCCATGTGGATGCTCATGTGTCATAATAAATTGTCCCCTCCTATGCATCTGCCCACCCACCCATTTAATAAACGTGTAGAAGTGACCTAGAATTTCCTCCTCAGGGAATGGACAGCAAATAAATTTAATCTGGCAGCAATCTCCACATTTCAGTGATTTACACACTTTCCCCTATAATCGCAATGTGACAACCCTCACACACACTGCTGGCTGTCCCGCATAACAATATCTCACAAATATCATCTTCCCCTGTCACTGTCCCATGACTAAATATCATTTCCCCCAGTCATTATCACATGACCACATGGATCTTGATCATATGGCTACAACTGCTATTATCACACCAACACTTAGTGAGTCCCAAATAACCAATACATTCTCTCTTTCCCCCCCAGTCTCTAAAAAGCATCTCTGCATATGGAGTGGGATGGACAGAAAAAGACAAACTGCCTTTCCCTCGTATTTCTCCCCCAGAGACCACATCTAAAGTAATAATGCCTTGATTTCAGTGGATATCTAGCTTTAAAAGTGGATGAGGATTGTTATGCAAAAAAAAAGGTTGCATAAAATGGGATTCACCTAATTATCTTAAGATGCCTATATCCTCATTAGTTGCTCTAATAATGGGCGCTGATAATGAGTGGACATAGCAAGCAATCCTAGCATCTTGGTGATTTCATTCCAAATTAGATAGATTAGAAGTGTTTTCATCCCAGATTAGATTAGAATTGTTATGTTATTAAAATGCAAACTTCTCTTCATTGGCTATAAAAAGTCCATAAAATCTTCACTGACAGCTACAGTGCAGGCAAGTAAGACTCCAGTGGCTCATTCCCTTCATAGAAATGGCTAAAAAAAAATCAACCAAACAAACTAAAAAAAGTGGTTAAACAAAGAGCCAGGGGATACCATTTCAGTGCATATGATTTTTGATTCCACTCTTAAAGCTGACAGTAGCACTAGAAAAGCACATTAATAGCAATACAGCACTTCATCTACTGCCAGGGAAGAGCAGCTGATCTCCCTCATCTAACAAAACTTTTGAGGGAAATGATTCAGTCATTGAGAAGTTGATCACAACCCATACATATTAATGCAATACTGCCCTGTATTATATGGTGCTTGCAGATCTGTTGACACTATGGAGAAGGGTCACAAACAAGCCATCCTTTGGGCTGTATTCCAAAGATTACAATTTCAGCATAGCTCTGCCTGTTGGAAGTTGTGTTCATGAAACTATGGTATTTGCAGTTTAGCAAAAAATCCTTCTTTGTTTTCTACTTCTTATGTATCTATCTTCATTGCTCAGAAGTCTAAATTTGGTATTGCAGAAAGGTACTTTATAATCTGAAACTGTACTTGTTACTTTACAACCTGTACCTGAAAAACAGTAATGAAGATAAAGAATCAAGATCCAGATATCAAAATCTTAGCTGACTGCTATCCAAAGTGGTTCTGAATGATGAATGTGTCACACCCCTCCTAGAAACAGTCTTCTGGCTCAAGAAAGAAAGCGATAGAAAATGGGTCCTCACATAGTTCTTTAACTAGTCTTTTTCATACCTGATAACAAAATGCAAAGGGTAATAAAAAATACTGTTATATCTAAGAAAGTTTGAAAAGGGAAAGGACTGGCATAGTTCAAATAGTATTAAATCCGTTTACTCCATGGTGTCAATGGAGTACACAAGATAACACAATGTGATTTAATTACCTGGGAACAAATTACTTAATAAAATGTTCTACACAGGATGCAAAGAAAAAAAAAACTGAACAGGCACTCATTAATCTATATAAAAATAATCAATAATTTGTATAAAACAATCCTGGTATTGAACACATTCTTCATTAGAATACTTTATTTGCTGGGTTAGAATAGGGAGCAGCAAGATGTGTGGGGAAAGGGAAGTTCTGGGGCAACTGGTGAGCGAAGGTAAAAGAGTCAGAAGAATGAGAGGCACAGGGGGAAAGGAAAAACAAAAATTAGAGATGGAAGATTTCAAAAATATCCAAACATTATTCCACAGCTGAATTAAATCAGTCCTGTCACCAATGAAGAGGAAATGTTAGGATGACAAGCAAGTGTCATTAACCCTGCTGATATAATTTGCTGACAATGACTGTTCAATCTCAAGGGACAAATTTTTCAGATATACATAGTTTCAAGCACATTTCAAGCCAGAAAGAAAGAATATAGAGATACTTTGTGTGTGCTGAGCACTGCTGTCCTGCAATGGTCCAGTCGGATCTGATTAAGCAGTTTCCTTGGGAAAGAGAGGGGAAAAGGTGGGAATTTGTTCTTCCAGAAAACACACAATAGCAACCTTTGGAATTTAGAAGGAAATACTACTCTACCAGACTGCAGCACAGATGTTAGTCCAAATCTGCCTGCTCAGGATTACCTTCACATCAGTCCAGGATTTCCAGCATAGAGGTGCCTAGTGAGCAAAACATTATGGAGAGCCTCAAGGGGGGAAACACATACTCTTGCTTCAATTCTTAAAATATCCAACCCCCTGCCACATATGTCTTAGAGCTCTTGGCTGTTTCAGCAAGTAGAAGGGATCTTAGGGGGAGAGCCAAAGGAGAAACATATCTCACATAAGACTGGCCATTACTGTCCTGTTGTTAAGGCTCCAGAAGGTGATATTAGAAAGGGCAAGGCAACGATTCAACCATTTAGAGATGTTTTTTTGTTAGTCACTTTTAGGGAAGCATGCTAAGACATATGATAGACCTGAATTAAATTATTCACTGGGAGGAGAGGGAGAAAGAAGGTAGATGTTTACATGAAATAGGGAAAATAAGAAAATGGGTGCCTTCCCAGCCATTTGACACCATGGAGTAAACGGATTTAATACTATTTGAACTATGCCAGTCCTTTCCCTTTTCAAACTTTCTTAGATATAACAGTATTTTTTATTACCCTTTGCATTTTGGCAGTATATTTTAGAGTTTGAAAAACAATGTCAGAATTCAAGTTTCAGTTACTTCAGTTACTTTTTTCAGCATGTTATAGTCACAGACTCTCAGGATAGGAGTTCCTGTTTTAAACAGGCAGTGGACAGGATATGTCCCTGGACTCCAGCCTTGCTTTCCACTTGGATATACCGAAGCCAATGTTTAGTGACCTTCCTAGCAGGCTACAAGATTTCACTTCCCTGCCACAACCCCCACCATCTTTCAAAAGCAGTTGGACACTGAATAATTAGACACCCAGTTCTATGACAGCATTTCTTCAACCCCACTATCATAAAGGCTAACTTCTTCTAAGTGCTGGATCATCTAGTCTAGTATTCCTCAAATCCAGCTTTTCTCAGGACATAATGTTAAGCTCTTCAGATAGCTAAACTACTGGATTTGCAGAGTAGCCCTATTAACTTCAGTTAACTAAAGTAGCTTGTTTCTCTAGACTTGCAGCAGCCCACAAGGAAGGTCTCATCCAGCATGAAATACCAAACCACTCACTTCTCATCTTGTTAAACTCATTTGTCCCTTACTTCTGCCTCCTAGATGTCTGCCATTAGAAGTTGTTACAAATTGTTGTCACCCAAGCTCTTAAGTAAAGGAACAATAGTGACAGGAGAAGAGAATAAGGAGATCAAGGGGGAAACTTTGAAAGCCTCACACTGAACAGAATCACAGGAGGAAGCTCGTGCCAAGAATCAAGTGGTGGTTAGGAGGCCAAGGGCACCAACGCAGTATGTGGCATGTTTCTGTGATGTCTGAAAGAGAAAAGACTCCATATTGAAGCTGTAGGTGAACCATCAAGCACAGCTTTTCTTTTCCTTTTTTTTTTTTTCCTAGGAGGAAGGCTCTCTATCTCACTTCCACCACTTTGATTATAACTCTAACAAATGCTTAATTAAATACAACAGTTTTTCCCTGGGGTGCTCTCTGAGATGGAGACATTCACATATTAAACCAAAGAACAGCAAGATGGCTGCTGGGATGACATTTTGTTGGAATTACATTGCCAAGTCCTGTTTTTCATGCAGCAGCATGTCAGTCTGTTATATACTTGGCACAAACTAGTTCCCTATAGAGCTTTTGTTTGATTATTATTTTTTTCTTAAACAAGATCAATGTTTGGAAAAAGAGCCGAAATAAATGTTAAGTGTCTTTTCTGGCAGCTGTGCAAGGTTTTAGATACGAGTTTTCAATTGGTTTCTGCCAGGAACATCTGCCTTGAACTCATTTTAGTCTTGCTAAGGTTGTCACCCTTCCGAAAGGAATTCCTGTTTCCCTTCCTTTCACACACATATGTACTGCTTATCAGGGCATCTAGAGGAACACACAGATCTGTGTGATTAAAAAAAAAAAAAAGATGGCCTGTCACTCATCATATCCCTCAGATTCAAGAGAAAGGAAATTCATTTTAGTGAGCATTGAAACTGAACAATAGCAACTCTGCAGCTGGTTTCAGGGGTCTGATGTCAACAACACTAAACACATTTTTATCTCATTTGAGATTTATTGAAAAAGCAGAGTGCTTGATAAACAGTGGCTGACAAAAACCAAAACAGATTAGCTCAGCAAGTAAAATGGGATGAGAGGAGAATTGTGCCATATATACTTTGGTACTTATCTAACAAATCTATTTAATGTAAAATATTAGCTAGTTGCAACATAATTTCTGTTAAGGTTTATCTTAACCTTATGTTAAAGTTACATTTCTTTACCTGCATATAAGAATTATAAGTGTAATTCTTGAGAAAAATGCCATTTTTGGAATTTCATAGAAAATTGTTACATTTAAAGCTCTTAGAACTAAAAGCAGTTTTAATCAATGTTTATTCATCCCCTCAGGTAACAAATCCTTCTCTCAGGGTGACAATGTTCAAAAAAAACCAAAGACTATTTTTTTGGAGCTTTCAGAGATGACACAGTCAAGGATTACTTATAAAATATTTTTGCTTGCTTTGTATGAGGCAGTATGATCCAATTGCTTTTTCTGTTCTCTGCATGGGATCTTCCTGTTTTCTTTAGCTCCCACACTACTCTTTCTTATCTTCTATACGAAATCCAGATGGCTAAGATTTAGGACAGCCCATGCTTGGTGACTAATGTATTAATGCAGAGGATGTTACGTTGCCTGAAGAATAGGCAACAAGTAAACAATTAAAAGATTGTTTACAATGTCTGCAAAAAAAGAGAAAATTCTGAAAACGCCTTTCACAGCATCCAAATCCCACCCTCCCATTCACAATATTCTGTAACTCCCTGAGGATCTTTCAATGTTTGCCAGTATTTCTTGACAGCAAGTGCTTTAGGGCTGCAAAATACATCAAAAGAATGCCTCTAATGCCCATACATGTGAAGGAACTTTCATAAAAATGTGGTATATTGGGTACCTCATCTGTACATGAGTATGGTCAGCCCCTGGCCTAACTCATCCCAGAGTCTGACAGTGATACTGGGTGATATGTGGTACCATCAGGTAGCTCTGCAGAAGCCCTTACACACAAAGAGGAGTGTGCTTGCTGTGCCATCTCCAGTCAAGGGACCTGGAATCAATGCAGAGGTACAGACATCCACATTGAAGATTGCCAGGGTTTGAAAGACTGGTAAATTGTGTGAGCTAAATCTTCACACGGAAGGGAGGGGGAGGGGGAGGGAGGAGAAACTTGCTTCCTGTAAAGGATCAAAGCAGAAAAGCAAATCCAAACTCTTGAACTAAATGTGGTGCATCATCTTAGGCTACATCTGTGCTAATAAATTAAATTGTGCCAAAGAACATTTCTGAGCACCATGCATGTTGTTAAAACAGGCTGTGGCGTGGCTTTGGATTAAATGAAATAACATCCTCTGAAATACAACCATATGGGCTGGCTGGTTTTGCATCTGCAGTGTATATATTGAAGAGAAAATCCATACATACAAAGGTTACAAATATCTCAGGAAGAAATCTCTGGAAGTAGATGAAGAATGGCAGAGGAATAAGAATTACATATAAATATGGTTAAATAAAGGGATACTTATACACTTTTCAAAGTAAAAATAAAATACCAGGATTTGCAGATTAAGACAGTTTGCAAATTTATGCTTCACTGGATGGTCTAAAGCTAGTTAACATTGGCAACAAACAGCACTGTAAATTGACTAAAAGATAGATGCTGTGTTGGAAGCAGTGGGGACTAGCACAAATGATAAAGAGAAAGACGAAAAATTATAGCAATTAATATGCCATCTGATGTCTTCCCCTCAGGGAAATTAGCATTAAGAGATTTTCTACATGATTTTTCAGAAATTATATTCCTTGGTAATTAGCTCTTATATGATACACACTTTAAGGCAGTATACACTTCATGCTCTCTGGAGGCCTTTTTTCCTTCAATTACTAGCCCTTGCTCAGGAAGAAGATGTCGTCAGTCAGTCAGAATTTCCAGGGTGCAACAATATTCCCAAGAAACAATAGCAACCACCCTATAGTCCTATAGTGACTTACAGGGAAAATTCTGCTTTTGGTTTCCAAGTTTGGACAAGTAAAAATTAGTTAAGTGTGTTAACCTGGAAGCATTGTTTTCTGTCATTGACACAGCTAAGACCTTTTAACTGTTGCACAACTATCCCCAAACTCATGACAATATGAACTACAATGATCCCAAGCGTAAATGAGTAACCAAGGAGCTTTTGAAAGGCAGAGGAGAAGCATATTTATGGATTGATTGCAAGCTACGATACTAGATAATGCTATTATACAAATAGCAAACATTCCCTAGCTTCTACCTCATGAGATCAGTTTTACTGTGGAGGACAGACTAAAGGCACTCCAAGCATGACAGAGCATAGTGTCGCATCCAACTGTGCACACAGAGTAATTCCTCTCCTTGTTGTACCATTACAGGACAAAAAGTGGAGGCTGTGCTCCCACAAGCAGTATTGTGAAGGACAGAACTGGTCAGTGAACATGGTTTGCTCCCATTTACCTCTGCACAGTGCTCACCCTGTTTACTTTTAAGAGCTCACTGTCTCAAAGGTACAAATTCTTCAGTGTAACTGTAGCTGCTTTGCAAAACAAAGCAGCCTTCATCTGGTTTATTGAGCTTCTTAAGAATTTTCCTTATGTAAGGCGAAACTCAGGTAATCCACAGACAGGAAAACAACGCCTTTGCTCTTTGAACATTTCACATTGATGGAATGAGAGCATCTGAGGCAAAAGGGACGTAGTTAAACTTCTGCTTTCAAAGATGTCTGCTTCTTGCAGCTCTTTTTAGGCTGCTCTAAAGAGTGACAGAATCTTGGACTTGCACAGGTTAGGGTGTGAACATGAATTTCACTGGACTTCACTGAATTTTCAGAGTTGGAAGGGACCTTAGAGACCATCTTGTCCAACTCCCCTGCTGAAGCAGGATTGCCCAGAGCATATGTTCCAACTTGTGCTTGTTGCTCCTATCACTGGCAACCACTGAAAAGAGTCTGGCTCCTTCGTCCTTGATCCCACCCTTTAGATACTTACAAATATGGATAATGTCTCTCCTCAATTGCTGGCACCATTTTACCTAACTGCACTGGGTTGCAGCACAGAAGGGTTAAGTTCTGACTGTCAAAGCCACACGATGCAGGTTATTCGAGCAGGCTTTCCACTCATAACTACCTTAAGCAAATACTTTTCCATTTCCAAATGTTTTTACTATATTTGAGCATTAACTAAAGAACAATAGTCCAGAGTTAAAATAGAAATTAAAATCCCACACACTCTGCTGCTGGTGGAGCTTTTGCATTCATTAGTCATATTTGTTTGACTGTGTTATTACTGTTTTCTTTCATTCTTTTTCCAGAGGCTCCCTATAGTTAGGTCTGATGACAGTTATTGTTTCCATGGTTGCTTTCTAGTGCAGTGCCCAGAATGGCATATTGTTTTGCTATATGTAATAAAATATTAACAAAACACCAAAAAAAAAAAAAAGGCTAGAAAGGATCTGCCCATTAAAATAACAACAACATGCCTCTGGCATAGGAACACCACTGAAAACCTTCCATTCAGGACTTCCAAGCAGGAACATCAATTCAGATGATTAATAGTTGTATATATTTATTTCTTAGCTCATTCCAGAAGACAAGAAGTAAAAATGGGACCCACTGTGAAAAAAATTAATGCATCTTATATATGATTTTATTAGTGCAGTATTTGTTAACAGGGAAACTTCTATCCTAGAATCATCGAATCACAGAATTGTTAGAGTTAAAAGGGACCTTAGAGATCATCAGTTCCAACCCCCTGCCATGGGCAGGGACACCTCCCACTAGAGCAGGTTGCTCAAAGCCCCATCCAGCCTGGCCTTGAACACTTCCAGGGATGGGGTATCCATGACTTCCCTGTTCCAGTGTCTCACCACCCTCACTGTAAAGAATTTATTTCTAATATCTAATCTAAATCTCCCCTCTTCCAATTTAAAATCATTACCCCTTGTTCTGTCATCATACTTCCTGAGAAAGATTCCCTCTCCAGCTCTCCTATAGGCTCCCTTCAGATATTGGAAGGCTGCTATGAGGTCTCCCCAGAGCCTCCTCTTCTCCAGGCTGAACAACCACAACTCTTTCAGCCTGTCTTCATACAGGGCTCTGTTCCAACAGCCCCGTGTCCTTTCTATGTTGAGGTCTCCAAAGCTGGACACAGTACTCCAGGTGGGGTCTTATGAGTACAGGTAGAGGGGTAGAATCACCTCCCGTGACCTGCTGGACAAATTTATCTTCATACACACCAGGATGTCGTTGGCTTTCTTGGCTGCCAGTGCACATTGTAGGCTCATGTTAAGCTTCTCATCCACAAGCACTCCTCAGGGCTGCTTTCCAGCCATTCTCTGCCCAACCTGTATTTGTGCCTGGGATTGTCATGTCCCAGGTGCAGTACCCCGCACTTGGCTTGGTTGAACTTCATGCGATTTGCATGAGCCCTCCTCTCCAGCCTGTCCAGGTCCCTCTGGATGGCATCCTTTCTCTCCAGTCTGTCGACTGCCCCATGCAGGTTGGTATGTTGGCAAACTTGCTGAGGGTGCTGAGGGCACTCTATCCCACCGTCCATGTCTCTGACAAAGATGTTAAAATGTGAACCAAAGATCCTGAAACTTACAAGCCTGTATTGGAAGAAGCAGCCGTTATTTAACACTGAAGGTTAATGGTCTTCCACCATTGGAGCTGCAACTGAAGTCAAGGACTGAAGTGAGCAGTCGACTCTTACTCCAGGATTGAAGAATGAGGTAGTTGAGGTCCCTGAGCTGAGGTTTGTAATTCTGTTATTATTCTTTTCCTTTCCCATCTTCTCTAGCAGACAAGCAATGTGGGACAATTGCATACTCCATGGCAATAGTGCACCCGGGTTTGATGACTATGGAGAGAGACACCAGTGCTGAAAAGAGCAGTGCTTCATTATTTAGCTACAACCGTAGACATCTTTTGTTCATGGTAGCCACAAAACAATTTACTATGACAGAAGTAAATGTTCTTGTAGTTCAGAAGTGGCAGGAGAGCAAGGTGAAAAGGTGAAGATGAGCTGCCACGTTCCATGCTCAGATTCCTCCAAGACTGATGGGGTCTTCTCCAGCCCACAGACCTCCACTGGCTTGTTTGTTGAGACATTTGGGCATAAACAATCCTGACTTTTTAATCCTTCAAAGTATGATTATATCCTTCAGTGAAGGATATTTTCACTCTCTTATATTAGACATCAGACTTAAATGCTTCAGTTGATATTCAGGATTGCCAAAATAGATAATGAAAGGCACCAGCGAATCAATCATCGGAAGACACAAAGTTTGATCTCTGTCCCTTCAGGCAGTTCAAAGCTTTCTGCCTAAATTCAGGCTGCCTGAGTGCCTTTAAGTGAGATATTGTCACTTCTATTATTGAAATCCAAGACATTAACACAATGTTTTCATGTGGGGACTCTTTGAGGTAAAACTAAATTCATTACAGCTCCTCAAGAGAAACTCAGACAAAATAGAATCAGGGTGCAAACTAGTCTACAAGCAGTTAAAAAAACCCAAAATCCCACTCTTCTAAACTGTGAAAAAGGGAAAAGCATCACCAAAAAAGAGAGAAAAGTATCACAATATGTGCCAGCTTCATGGCCTATTATATATTTTCCTTTAACAGTTTCTGCAACATCAGGAAGTACAGTTCAATTCGTTGTAACAGGTGGGGATTTAATATAAAAATGTTAAGAATCTGAACATGTACAGTATTCAGATCCATATACTCCGTATACTGAGTGCTTGAGTGCTTGAGTCCTAAATGACTTAGAGGGAAAATGTTTAGAAAGGTCTCCCTCAGGTCAGATCAGAAACTTGTGTCATTGGAATGGATCTTCCAAGCCATTTCCAGATCACTTCTTGGAACTACTGGGGAAGTTGTCTTCTAAGACAAGTTTGAATAGTCGAATGTGATTTTACCAGATGATGTTAAGTAAAACCTCTTCGTAAAACTTGAGCTACAATCATGGACAAGTTTCCAGACATAGGTTGTGTGCCCAAATAGTTAAATACATGTTTAGGGAAAAGAGCAACAAAAGATGCAGGGAGAATAGAACAGAGTAGGTTCAGGTGAAAAGGATGTACAATGGTCATCTAGTCCAATTACCTGATCATTTCAGGGCGATCAAAGGTTAAAACATGTCATTAAGGGCATTGTCCAAATGCCTCTTAAAAATTGACAGGCTTGGCGCATCAATCACCTCTCTAGGAAGCCTGTTCCAGGGTTTGACCACCCTCTCGGTAAAGAAATGTTTCCTAATGTCCAGGCTAAACCTCCCCTGGCAAAGCTTTGAATCATTCCTGTGTGTCTTGATGCTGGATATCTGGGAGAAGAGCTCAGCACCTCCCTCTGCACTTTCCTCACTCAGGAATAGAGAGCAAAGATGTCTTCCTTCAACCTCTTTCTCTCCAAACTTGACAGGTCCTTAGCTGCTCCTCACAGGACATGCATTCCATCCCTTTCACCAGCTTTGTTGTCCTCCTCTTCATGCATTGAAAAACCTTCACGTCCTTCTTAAATTGTGGGGCCCAGAACTATACACAATACTAAAGTTGAGGCTGCATCAATGTTAAATACATTGCTACAATTACCTCTTTTGACTGGTCTGTGATGCTCCATTTCATGTATCCCAGGATGCAGTTTGCCCTCTTGGCTTCCTGGGCCCACTGCTGACTCCCATTGAGCCTGCTGTCAAACCACCTCCCCCAAACTCAGTTACTTTTTGCAAGACTCTAAATTTTTAAGTTGCCTTTTTTTTCTGCACAGAGAAAATGAAGCTGACAAGAACCTTGCAGGGGTCAGACACATAGATGGTCACCCAGGCTTTTCTCTTTCGAATACATACAGGCTGAAAAGATAATATTTTAGTTCTTACTTTTGCATACTTTGTCGTACTTATCATGATAGTTCCCATGACATTTCCATAAGTAAGCCTCCCATCATTTGCAAAGAACTTTCATTGGCTTCTTGCAAACTGCAGGAAATGAGAAATACGAATACCACTGCCTGTGGGAATATTTGGATCTGAACCTCCAATAACCATAGTCATCAACATTTTTCAATGTAATGCTATTTATTAATAATATCATTGGGGGATCTTCTGAATTGATAGGTATTTGGAGGAAGATAATGGACAAAAAAAAAAGAAAAATCCATGCTAAGTATCCAAAATCTAAATTAGCAATAGCAATACTCAGACATAGTGGTAAGGAGACAACAGGGGTAGCCTCCTGTATACAGAAAGAGACAGATATTAAAATGAATACATATATACTTAAATTGAAATAGTTTTATGCATCTTTTCTTCCAAAACAGAGACAAAGTCAAGCGGATAATTTTTTGTTTCCCAATAGCCTGTATAGACTGTCTGCTCAGATTCACTTTATAGGAGACTGAAAATAAAACTGAAGTGAATATTCCAGGTGGGTAGCAAAGGGTCAGCTTTTTTGTCTTCCAGGCAAAATATTGTGTTTTAGAAATACTTAAAAGTTCTTATTTGGTTGGATATTTATGTGTTTTGCAAAATTGGCATTTTGCAACAGAATATTATGGGAAATTTCCATCACAGCCTGCTGTATACAGGAGTTCAGAAATCATTCCAAATAAAATAGCTAAAAAGTGGAGGCAGTAATGACATGGGCAATGTATAAAGTTACTCCACTTTGCTCCTGTTGTGTCAGTGCCAGTTGAATGCTTCCAAAAGCCTCTCAGCTCCCAACTCACCTGGTAGGGAAAAAGTTACAGCTCTGCTGCTATACAAAAACAGAGTGGGAAGCATCAACCTGGTGACTTCTGGCTCCAGCCATAACCACAGGTTGGGAGAAGACTCAACTTCTCCAGTTCTTCTTCCTCTCCCCCTTTTGAGATGGCCAAAATTACTGAGTTGCAATCTATTCCACCTTAGAGAGTCAGGCTTTCTAACAAAACGTCCCAACACTTTATTTGCTTCCAGTAAAAAATCAGATCTTTGGTGATGCTAAGCTGTTCTAAGAAAATATCTACTCAATGCTCTGTACAAAGACAAAATCAAGATTCAAGACTTTGTAGGAAAGAGATAGAATAGTGTGCCACATCTATTATATGCCAAAAACTTAACAGGAGAGAAGCTCTGGTCCTATAAAATTGGGTAAAAATGCAGAGAAGAGCAACAAGGTCAAGTAGAAAATCTCTACCATCTTCAGATGGCAAATGATTAGGGAAACTAGATTTTTCTTGGTGGGTATGGGAAGGGATGTCAATAGGAGGACATAACAGAAATCTATACATTTATGAATGGAAGGGAGAACAAGAATAGAGCATGACCATTCCTTATGTTCTTATGTACAAAACACATCTGAATAAAATGAAAATGCAATGTGGCAGACTCAAAATAAACAAAATATTCTTCTTCAGTGACATAATTAAGCAATGGAGAGTCTCTAGTCAGAGAATCTTGTAGGTACCAGACATTTACCCGGGTTTAGAAAGCATTTGGGTACTTTGAAGGAAGAAAAATGGTGCCTTGCAGCCTTCACTCTTATGAATTATGCTCCTGTTGGCTAAAGCTTGAGCCTAGAAGACTGTTCTGTATAAGAATTATCATAGTTTTCCTGTTGTTATATATTGCTTGGCACCAGCCACTTGTGGAGCCAGATTAGGAGAATAGGTGGACCTTCTTGTATGTCCTATTGAACTAGTCATACATTCAACATCCATTTTTTTTTCCAGACTGGTACAAAAGAATAGCTGGTGCTGAAAAGCATAAAAGAGCTATTCTGGTACACAGTCACCTTCTCTCTAATTTTTCAGCACTGACAGTATAACTGCAGCCTGATTAGACACCTGGAAAATATACTGACATATATCCCATTCCAAATCTTCCATTGGGTTCCTCTAGTTCACTGATTTGTACCATTTCACTCACAAGGCATGATACAAGTAAATACTTATCAGGCATATTTCTGTTATGTTTCAGCTCTCAGGCCTGCAGTTCCTCTACGTACAACCACAGACAAAATAAAATGGAAGCCGTCTCCTAAAAGGAAATAGCTTTCTGCAAAGTCCTGTACCATCTTTCACCTTGCAATGTTTTCAGCACATTACTTAACAATAAACAATCCAGACAGTGAACTTTGTTCTGTATTATCACATTGGAGCTTTCCCATCTGCAGCCAAAGCAAGAGGTAGGATCACAAAGGCTGACCGCATATTGATTTTGCAAGACTGCACATAACTTCAGAGAGCACCAATGACAGCTTTTGCTATCAGCATACCTCACTTTCCAACAGAGTTGGAAAGAAAACCTTATTCACCTTTCAGCTGAAATTTTCCATGTTTCTGACCATTTCTCATTAACCAGCTCATCTCCAGATGCTTACAAGTTAGATACTAATTGCCTGAGATCAACAGATCACTTTAACACAAACACTTTCTTCCTTTCACAAGAAAATTGCTGAGTCACTTCTAACCACCCCTCTGAGAAAAAGAATTCTGGAGCCCATAGAGCCCTCTGGATATTAGGTTTTTGCAATGATACCTTTTATTACATAGCTGATAGAGGAATGCAATTTTCTTCCCCACACTTATATGCCTACAACTGAAAAACATCAAATGTTTCAGGCTGGAGTAATTACTATGTTCGTTAAAAGAGTCCCACTTAACTCAGCCATGCTGTGATCTTGTGTGGTTTTTTGTCCCACTATGCTGTCCCTTCTGACATGACTTACAGGCATTTCACTGGATGAGACACAAACACATACCATTCCTGGTCTGGGGCTGCATCTGCCTTTCAGTTTTGCATCTGCGCAGTGACTATTTGAACCTGGATAGTAATCAATGACAAAACTATAATTCTTATTACTTCAATTAAACATAAGGACAGCTCAGTAGTCTATGCACCAGAAATTAAAGCAAAAATCTCAGTATTTTTGACTGCGAAGAGAGTTTCTTCCACAATGGCACAGGTAATTTAGCTACTAGTTTTCAATTGTTGCTCATACTTGTTTACTGTTTGTCTGCTTACCCTAGCTATACAGAACAGGCAGGAGAGCAGCACACGGATAACATCACCATTTTAGAAAGCTAAACGCCTCTCATAACATTTGATGTTCCCGGACATCCCTCAGTGCTTGGTCAGGTTACAGATTATTTAGCTGTCCTGAGAATTTCCCTGACCTGTGTTAACTGTGGCTAAAGTTTATCTCTCATTTCCTGCCTTATCCCCCTCATAAACCCCGACTCTTGGTTACACTATCCGGCACCAAAGTCAAGCCTGAGTGTGTCACACCTTAGCAACTCTGGGACAGCTTCAGCCCCATCCTTGACACTGGATGCTTCCTACTTCTTTCCTTCTCATGCCTTGCATGAATCGAGTGAACCTTAAACAGTGAGATTCAATAAAACCTCAACATTGGTTGTCAAAATACTGTGGGCCTAGAGACAGCTTTACTAACCAAGACCAGGGCCTTTTAGTGAGGCAAAAACTAGCAACAAACTCCAAAACTACCCTATTTGAATTGCTTCAGTTATACTCCATTTTCTTCACCAGAAAATTATTCTCTATTATTCTGTCTCCTCCTCATTTCTCTTTTGCAATTGTATAGGTCAAAGTATTCATTAAGTTTTCTGCTTATATATATTGCCTACAAGCTGTCTCTGAGAATATATCTGCCTTTCAACAGGGCTGCTTTGAGCTCCTTGGCAGGCCCTTCAAAGCGTCATCCCCGCACTGAACTATGTTGCAATCAACCAAGAGCAGACTGTCAGTTCATAAACATTTCAGTTTCAAAGCATCAGAATTGTTTTATCCTCCCATACTGAGTGGAACTTGAGGCCAGTAAATCTGCTATGGAATTGGAGCACAGAGTGGAGTGTGCACTCCCATGCAAGGGGAGAGGGGCAGCTGTCAGCAGAGAGGGTTTACGGCTGCCTGGAAGCCAAAACCCAGCCCCACAGCCCGCTTTGTTCCTAAATCATCATCACTGAGCACCCTCTGAAGGAAAGAGTTGTGCGTGCCTGCCTGCCTGACCGATGCGTTGGAAACCCAGGCTCTCCTGGTTGCAGACTACACAGGCAGGCGGTCCCACGTCCTGCAACACGGGTCACCATGTGCAGGCCCAAGCACACAATTTTCACGGTATGGGAATCAAGGAAGTAGCACAAGATCATAGAATCATAGAATAGAATCATAGAATCATCTGGGCCGGAAGGGACCTTCAAAGGTCATCTAGTCCAACCCCCTGCAGTCACAGGGACACCCCCAACTAGACCAGGTTGCCCAGGGCCTCGTCGAGCCTCACCTTGAATGTCTCCAGGGAAGGGGCCTCAACCACCTCCCTGGGCAACCTGTTCCAGTGCTCCACCACC
>BJBW01012709.1:3813-15796 GCA_004320125.1 Scolopax mira | reverse complement strand
CCCGGGTATCCCCACCCCCCCCTGGGTTTCCCCCCTTGCCCTGGATGGCCCCCCCCCCCCTTGCCCCCCCCCCCCCCGGTGTCCCCCAGCGCGGCGTGGGATGGCCGATGTCACACGGAGCAGAGCAATGACATTGTAATTTCCACCTGAGCGTCGAGCAGCCGCCGCCGGCCCTCGGGGGGGTCGTGGGCGCCCAAGTGATCCCTGCGCAGCTCCTGCTCCACCAGCATCAGCCTGCGGGGCCAGGCTTCACCGGGGTCACGCTGCCACCCCCGGGGGGGCACCCCGGGGGACACGGGGACACCCCCCGGGGTCCCGCTGCCACCCCCGGGGACGCCCCTGGGGACACCACCCGGGGGCCGGGCTTCACCAGGGTCATGGCGACACCCCCAGGGACAACTTGGGGACGGCCCCAGGGATACCCTGGGTCATGGGGACACCCCCAGGGACAACTTGGGGACACCCCAAGGACATGGGGACACCCCCTTGGGTCCCGCTGCCACCCCTGGGGACGCCCCTGGGGACACCACCCGGGGGCCAGGCTTCACCAGGGTCATGGGGACACCCCCAGGGACGACTTGAGGACACCCCAAGGACATGGGGGCAACCCTGGGGACATCCCAGGTCATGGGGACACCCTTGGGGACACCCCCTGTTGTCCCACTGCCACACCCAGGGGTCAAGCTTCACCAAGGTCATGGGGACATCTCCAGGGACACTCCAGGTCATGGGGACACCCATGGGGACACCCTGCCATCCCTCCGGGACACCCAGGGACACCCCAGATCAAAGGGACACACCCCAGGGCCACCTTCCCACCCCCAGGCCCAGGCTTCACTGGGGTCATGGGTCACCCCTGGGGCCACCCCAGCTCATGGGGACACCCCAAGGACATTGGGGCAACCATGGGTGATGGGGACACCCTCAGGGCCAGCACCCCCAGGGAAACCCCCAGGGTGACACTGTGACCCCCAGGGACACCCCAGGGACGCAGAGGGACATCGTGGGGACAGGCTGGGCTGGGGGCAGCCAGCGGGGACACGAGGGGGCACCCCCTTGTCCTGCTGTGGCCAAGTGTCCTCATGTCCCTCTGTGTCCCTGTGTCCTCTGTCTCCCTCTATGTACCCTGTGTCCCCATGTCCTCCCTGTCCCACTGTGTCCCTCAAGTCCTTCTACGTCCCCATGTCCCTCTGTCCCCATGTTCTCCCTGTTCCTCATGTCCTCCAGGTCCATCTATATCCCCATGTTCTTCATGTCCTTCTATGTCCCCATGTCCTTCTGTGGCCCCATGTCCTCCATGTTCCTCTATGTCCTTCATGTCCTCCATGGCCCCATGTCCTTCATGTCTATCTATGTCTCTCATGTCCTTCTGTGTCTCCATGTCCTCCCTGTCCCACTCTGTCCCTCATGTCCTCCTGTGTCCCCCTGTCCTGGTGCCCCCATGTTCTCCCTGTCCCACTATGTCCCTCAAGTCCTTCTACGTCCCCATGTCCCTCTGTCCCCATGTCCTCCCTGTTCCTCTGAATCCTCCGTGTCCATCTATATCCCCATGTTCTTCATGTCCACCTATGTCCTTCATGTCCTTCTGTGTCCACGTGTTCTCCCTGTCTCATTATGTCCCTCAAGTCTTTCTATGTCCCCATGTCCCTCTGTGTCCCCATGTCCTCCATGTTCCTCTGTGTCCTCATGTCCATCTATATCCCCATGTCCTTCACATCTTCCTGTGTCCTCCTGTCCTGGTGTCCCCATATCCTCCCTGTCCCACTATGTCCCTCGAGACCTTCTACATCCCCATATCCCTCCCCATGTCCTTCATGTGTCCCCATGTCCTTCATGTTCCTCTATGTCCTCATGTCCTTCATGTCCATCTATGTCCCTCAAGTCTTTCTATGTCCCCATGTCCTCCCTGTCCATCTATATCCCCATGTCCTCCTTGTCCCACTATGTCCCTCACGTGTCCCAATGTCCTTCATGTTCCTCTATGTCCTCATGTCCTCCATGTCCATCTATGTCCCTCAAGTCTTGCTGTGTCCCCATGTCCTCCATGTCCATCTATGTCCCCATGTCCTCCCTGTCCCTCACATCCTCCTGTGCCCCATCTCCCTCACGTCCCTCCAATGACACACACACCTCCCGAACCCTCCCATCCTTCCAGCGTCCCCGGTGTCCCCTCACTGTCCCCGGGGCCGGGTCCCTCCCTCACCTGCCGATGATGCTCTTGATCTGGGAGTCCTTCTCAGCCTGCTGCTGCCGCAGGCGCTTCTCGCTCTGCTCCAGGCGGTGCTGGTACTGCAGCAGGATGCGGCTCGTCTGCTCCTCCTGCGACACCAGGCGCCGCTCGTACTCCTCCAGCTTGCGGTTGGACATGTGCAGCCGCTCCTTCAGCGAGTGGATCTCCTCCTCGTACTCCTTCACCTGACACAACCCACACTGCAGGGGGACGGTACCAGCCCCCCCTATCCCACCACCACCACAGGACACCTGGGTTCTCCCAACGGGTACACCTCAACGCCTGAGTCTCCACCAGGGTCGTGACCAAACATCTAGGTCCCACCAAGAAGACACCCCAACAACTTGGGCTACCTGTGGTGACACCTGGATACCTGAGTCCACATCATGGTGACACCCAAACAGCTGGGACCACCCATGGTGACACCTGGGACCACCCATGATGACACCTGGACACTTGGATTGCCACCACAGTGATGCCCAAACACCTGGGTTCCCACCATGGTGACGCCCAGACACTTAGGTTCTCCCAATGGTGATGCCCAGACACCTAGGTACCTGCCATGGTCACAACTCAACATCTAGGTCCCCACCAAGATGAAACCAAAACACCTGAGACTACCCATGATGATGCCCAGACACCTGAGTCCCCACCACAGTGACACCTGGACACATCTGTAGGCCTGAAAGTGATGCATGGATACCTTGGTTTCTACCACAAGTGATGCCTGGACAACTGGGTCCATCAGGGGGCCTGGAGAACTGAATCCCCATAATCTGGGTCCATCAGGGTCATCTCCTGGTGTCCCAGACACCTGGGTCCATCAGCATCATCCCCTGGGACCTAGACACCTGGGATCTGGGTCCATCAGGGTCATCTCCTGGGGGCCTAGATGCCTGTGTCCATCAGCATCCTCTCCTGGGTTCTGGACACCTGAGTCCATCAGGGTCACCTCCTGGAGCTTGGACACCTGGGCCCATCAGAGTCATCTCCTGGGGCCTGGACTCTTAGGTCCATCAGGGTCATCTCCTGGGGCCTGGCCACTTGTGTTCCTGAAACTTGGGGTTCACCAAAGTCATCTCCTGGAGCCCTGGATGCCTGGGTCCGTCGGTGGTCCCTACCCGGTCCAGCCGGCTCTCGTCCATGGACTTGGAGTACTCCTTGAGCTTGTACTCCTCGCGCTCGATGTGGGAGCTCTCGATGTCGGCCGAGAGGTGCGGCATGTTGGACACCCAGGCCACCGTACGCTCCGCCGCCGGCATCACTGGGTTCAGCGTCGAGGGCGTCTGCGAAGCCTGGGGGTGGTGGTGGGGACGTGGTGGGGACACAAGGACAGGCTTGGGCCCTCTCATCCCCACGGCGTGTCCCCACGTCCACCCACAGCCTTACCATGTCCACCCGTCTCTGCCATGTCCTCCCCTGGCCTGAGTGTCCCCACAAAGTCCCCCATGTCCATCCATGTCCATCCATGTCCATCCATCCCCACCATGCCTGATGTCACCCATGTCCCCAGTGTCCTCCATCCCTACCACATCCCCCATCCCCAACATGTCCCCTATATCCCTCCAGGTCTCCACCATGTCCCCATGTCCCTTTACATCCCTATTGTCCCTCTGTCCCCTATATCCTCATGTTCCTATCATGTCCTCATGTCCCCATGTCCTCCATCTCCACCATGTCCCCATGTCCTCCATCCCCACCATGTTGCATGGTCCCCATATCCTCCATGTTCCTCAGAGATCCCATTCCCCATCCCCATCATGTCCCCCATCCCCACCATGTCCTCATGTCCTCCATCCCCACCACGTCCTCACTATGTCCCTCCATCCCCACTGTGCTCCAGGCCCCCATGTCCTCCATGTCCCTCATGGCCCCCATGTCCTCCATATCCCCCATAGTCCCCATGTCCCCATCATGTTCCCCATCCCCACCATGTCCTCATGTCCTCCATCCCCATCATGTCCCTCAACCCCATCATGTCCCCATCCCTACCATGTCCTCATGTCCTCCATCCCCACCATGTCCCCACTATGTCCCTCCATCCCCACTGTGCTCCATGGCCCCCATGTCCTCCATGTCCCTCATAGTCCCCGTGTCCTCCATCCCCATCATGTCTCTCCATCCCCACCGTGTCCCTTGTGTCCCCCCCCACCTGCTTGGTGACCGGTGGCTTCATCCCGGCCACCGACGCCTCCTTGGCCAGGGAGGGCTGCCGGGAACGGGGGGGTCCGTACGACGGTTCGGGGGACGCCAGCAGGTTCCCGCTGGCCGGCCGCGGCTTGGAGGGCACCCCCAGAGCTGCCGGCCCTGCCCCCCCACCTTTCCCCGCCCGGGTTCCCCGAGGGGTGGGGGGTGGGGGAGCCCCGATGGTGATCTGGGGGGGGGCCAGGCTGTCCTGCAGGGAGAGCTGCCGCCGGCTGAAGTCCCCCCCTGGCCGGGCGAACTCGTCGCTGTAGCTGTGGCTGTGGGTGATGTGCTTGGGGGGGGGCGCCGCCAGCTCCTCGCTCTTGCTGTACCCGTGCAGGGGGGGGGCGAAGGGCCCCTCACCCCCCGGCTCGGGTCCCCGCAAGGGTCCGTCGGCCGCCAAATGAAAAAGAGGGTTCTGAAAGGAGAGGGGGACCCGCAACTGCGGCCCCCCTGGCTCGGGGACCCCCAGGCGTGGGGGGGCCAGGCTGGAGGCGCTGCCCTGGGAAAGGCGGCCGGGACGCAGCCCCCCTCCAGCCCCCCCTGGGGCCGGACCCCCGGCGGCGAGCAGCTCGGCGGGCAAACTAGGGATGCTGTCAACACGGCCATCTTGAAGGTCCAGCATGGAGACGCTCTTGCCCACCCCCAGAGCTCCCCGGCCCCCCTCGGGCTCCGTCAGGTCGGAGCTGCTGGTGCAGTAGGCGGGGGAGGAGCGGGCCAGGGGGGGGCGGCTCAGGACCAGCACCTCCTGTGGCCCCTTCTCCTGCGGCGGGGAGGGCAGGCGGGGCATGTCCATGGAGCTGGGGGGAATGGGGGTTAAGGAGGGGATGGGACCCCTGGCAAGGTCCCCACACTGGCCTCAGACACATCCCCATCTCCAGCCCTATCTCCATCCTCATCCCCAACCCCATCCCAGTCTCCATCTCCATCCTCATCCCAACCCCATCCCAGTCTCCATCTCCATCTCCATCCTCATCCCCAGCCCCATCCCAGTCTCCATCTCCATCTCCATCCTCATCCCAAACCCCCATCCCAGTCTCCATCTCCATCTCCATCCTCATCCCAGCCCCATCCCAGTCTCCATCTCCATCCTCATCCCAACCCCACTTCATCCCCATCCCAAACCACCCTCATCCCCAAATCCATCTCCATCATCATCCCAACTCCATTTCATCCTCATCCCAAATCCCATCTCCACCTCCATCTCCATCGTCATATCCATTTCCATCCCGATCTCCACCTCTCTCCCCATCCCCATCTTCATCTCACTTTCCCATCCTAATCCTCATCCCTGTCCCCACCCCATCCCTATCTCCATCTCCTCTTTGTCCCCATCCCTATCCCTTTATCATTCTCCTGCCATCCCCACCTCGTCCCCATCTTGTCCCCGTCACCCACCTGTTGAGGCCCCGCACCATGTAGGACTGGAGGTCAACCGAGCTGCAGGGGTAGAGAGCAGATGAGGAGAAGGACTTGCAGGGAGTGGGCACACACCCCAGGTGACATCAGGGGCCACCAGGATGATGTGGGGGAACACCACGGTGACGTGGGGAGACACAGTGGGGTGAACTTAGGGCAGAATGTGGAGGCACCATGGGGATATGAAGGTACCATGAGGATGTGGAGGTCCATGAGGATGGGGGGTACCGGGGGGATGTGGAAGGACACGGGGAGGTTCTTGGCAATCCCCACCTGTTGAGGTCGCGGACGAGGTAGGGCTGGAGGTCGGTGGAAGGCCCCCGCAGCACCAGCCCCTTGGGGGGCAGCCGTTCCCCCTGGCTCGGCTGCCGCTGCAGGTGGGGGTTGCGCAGGGCCACGCTGATGTCCGTCAGCAGCCGGGGCAGCGGGCCCAGCTTCAGCAGGGCCTCCTGAGGGGCAGGTCAGCCAGGCATCCCCACCCCACCCCAACCACCTCCCCTGGTGCAATAAGAGCAGCTGGGACCCCAATGACATCCCCTTGGGGCCAGGGGTGGACAGGACCCCAGTAACCTTCCCATGGTGGGTGGTCATGGGTGGTCGGGACTCCAATGACCACCCCCGGAAAGGTGGATGGGATCCCAGTGACCTCCCATGGTGGGACATGGATAGATGGGATACCAATGACCTCCCTTAGTGGGATACAAGGGGTTGGGACTCCAAAGATCTCCACTAGGAGCCAGGGCCAGATGGGACCCCAATGACATTCCCTTGGGGGCAGGGGTGGATGAGACCCAAAATGTGTATCCAGGGGCACCCTGGGGAGAACTTGGGAACTCCTGATCACCACCCAGGAGAGGCCCCAGGTGATCCTCCTACCATGCAGGTCCCAGGTGACAAGGATACCTTGCTGAGCTGGGACATGACCTCCCAGAGGAGGGCGTGCAGGGTGGAGAGCTCACGGCCCAGGTCGATGTAGCCCTCGAAGCTGGTGCTGTTGGTGAGGGTGTCCAGGTTGGAGATCTCATAGAGGAACTGCTGCATGCTGGTCCACTCCAGCTCCAGGAACTCATTCATGAAGGCCATGTACTCCTCCTTGCTGCCAAACCTGTGGACAGGCACTCAGTGGGGCCTGTGCTGGTCTCCTCAGTGACTGGTGGCCCCCGACACCAGCCTTGCTTGCCACCCTCTGTCCCTCCAGCTTCCAGGCATCCCTTCGTAAAGCCACATCAGGCCTTCATCCAGCTCTGCCATGCATTTGTTCTCCATCCATCTATCCACCTGCTCATCCATGCGTCCATCTTCCTTCCATCCATAAATCCATCCATTCATCATCTTTGTGCCCACCAAACTCATCCATCCATCTATCCATCTTCTCTTCATCCTTCTTCCCACCATCCACCACCTCACCCACCCCTCAACTCACTCCTCTTCCACTCATCTTCCCTCAACTGATCCATCTTCTGTTCATCTTCTACACTCATCTATCCACCAAGGCATCCATCCCTCCCTCCATCAACTCATCCCTCCACCTTCTGCCCATTCATACGTTCATCCATCTTCTCTCCATCTATTTCCCAGCTCATTCTGTCTTTTGTCCATTCATTAACTCATCCCTCCATCTTCTGTCCATCATCCATCAGCTCATCTATCCATCTTACACCCATCATCTATCAACTCACCCAGCCATCTTATCTCTAACTGTCCATGTCCGTTCCAACTCATCTGTCAACTCTTCCATCCACCTTTTGTCCATATATCCATCTTCTGTCCATCCATTGACTCGTCCATCTGCCTACTCTCCACCCACCCATGAATCCACCCATCCATCCACCCATCCAGACCCACCTTCTCTCCATTCTCCTCCCCTCCCACACGAGTCCTCCACCATCCCTCCACCCAACCACTGTTCATCCACCACCCCCATTCCTCCTCCTCTCAGGGCGCTCACTTGGTGAAGTTGGCCAGGTTCTGGATGACCTTGGCGATGAGGGTTAGGGTGCGGGCAGTCTGCTCATCGGGGTACTCCTGCATGAGGCCGAAAAGGCTGGGGGACATCACGGCGGGGCAGAGGAACCGCAGGAAGAGAGAGGCGCTGATCAACCGGTCGGCGATGTCCTCGCGGCCCCGCTCGGCGCATCGCAGCCGCCACGAGGCGAAGACCTCCTTCAACTCCCGTGGGAACACGCTGCATGGGGGTGGGGGGACACAGTCAGGGACCCGCAGTGGGGGATCTTAGAGGAGGTCCCCAGCCCCTAGGACTCACCAGTGCGAGTTGACCACCTTGCAGAGGGCGAGCTCGCAGCACATGCGGAGGTTGGCCTGGTGGTCAGCCAAGGTGGAGGCCGAGCACTTCATGGGGTCAACCTCACAGTTCTCCTCCGACTCATACAGCGCCCGGATGAACTCACCTGTGTGGGGACGGGGACATCAGAGGGGACCAGGGCCCACTCCACTGTTCCACAGCCAGGCCAGCCCAATGGGGCCATGGCTGTGAGAAGGGACCACCCAACCATCTCATGACCTGGAAATGAACAGGGGCTGGGGACCACCCAATTGGCCCGTAGCTAGACCATCTCAATGGAGACACGGCCATGAGAAAGGACCACCTAGCCATCCTCTGGCCACGCCAACGGGGCCATAACAATGGGGACACAGCCATGAGAGGGGATCACCTAACTGTCCCATGACCACAAGAAGGGACCACCCAACGTCCCATGGTGATGCCAATGGGGATGCGGCCATGAGAAAAGACCACTCAACCATCCCACGGCCATACCAACGAGGACATGGCCATGTGTGAGGACCACCCAGTGTCCCACAGCCATGGCAATGTGACCCTGGCCATGACGGGGACCCCCTGGCCATGATGGGGACCCCCCCAGTGCCGGTGGAGCTCACCAATGGCATCCTTGAGGTATTTCTGGCCGATGAGTTTCAGGTACTCCTCTATGGCTTTCGTGGCGAGGGTGTTTTCCCGGAAGATCAGGTGCTCCCGGTCCATGAAGCGATCCACCTCCGTCATGGCCATGTCCGACAGGAAGTCCTGCCCACGGCCGTCAGGGCAGCCCAACACCTGCCTGCGCCCCAGCAGCCCGGCCAGGCTGGCCCAGCCCACCCTCCGTGCATCTTCTGTTCATGCATCCTCCATCCATCTCTCCATCCTCCACTTACCCACACTCCGTCCATCCGTCCGTCCATCCATCCATCCTCCATCTATCCTCCATCCATCCATCACCCATCTTCCATCCATCCATCTTCTGTCTTTCCATCCATCCTCCACATGGCCTTCATCCATCCCCCATCTGTCTGTCAATTCTATTCCATCCATCCATTCTCCATGTGTCCTCCATCCATCTTTCATCCATCCTCAATCTTCCATCCCCCACGTGTCTGTCCATCCATCATCCATCCATCCGTCCATCATCCGTCTGTCTGTCCATCATCCATTCACCCATCCATTCATCTATCAATCATCCATCTGTCCATCCATCTTCCATCCATCCATCTTCCATCCATCCATCCATCTTCCTCCATCCATCCATCCATCTTCATCCATCCATCCATCCATCCATCCATCTTCCTCCATCCATCCATCCATCTTCATCCATCCATCCATCCATCTTCCTCCATCCATCCATCTTCCTCCATCCATCCATCCATCCATCCATCCTCTTTCCATCATCCATCTTCCCTCCTTCCCATCCTTCCCTCCATCACCCCCTCCCTCCCTCCTCAATCCTCCACCCCACCTCCACCCCACCCTGCCCCACCCCTCCCCACCCCCCAGCCCCCCCACCTTAGCCTTGCCGGTGCTCTGCAGGATGTGCACCAAGGCGCAAGCCACCTCCTCCTTGCTCTTGACGCTGAGCACAGGCTCCAAGACGGCACAGAGCATCCTGTAATTGTTGGTGACGTACTCGGCGAACTCCTTGTAGAGCTCCATGGGGAGGATGCTCATGGTCTGGAAGCGGCTCTTGACGCGTAGAGCGGGACAACCCGCCTTGCTCTTGCTGCCGCTGGGTTGGCTGAGAGGGTACCACTGCTCGGCGAAGTGCCGGCCGGTGACGCTGGCGATGGGGATGCTCACCATCCCCACGTAGTTGCTCTTGTCCTTCTTGCGTTTCTTGTCGGTGTCCTTGTAGAGGTGGAGGCGGATGGTGCGGACGGACGGCAGGTTGTTGAACTCAAAATGTTCTCCCCAGAAGACGTTGTCGGTGCGGGCCTTGCTGGTGGTGCGGGCGTAGAGCATGTCGTCCAGGCACAGCTCGCAGTAGTAGCGTTTCTTGGGGGGAAGGTCTCGCGCCTCGATCACCCACAACTTCAGGACATTGTCCACCCGCCGGCTGTTGTCCTGCAGAAGGGTGGGAGGGAAGGAGGTCAGTGGGGACCAGGGGCAGGGTGAGGACAGCTTGGGGGAAGATGTGGGGCAGGGAGGGGCCCAGGGTGGTAGGACAGATAGGGGTAGGAAGAGCTGAGAGTAGGGGCAAATGGGGACGGTGACCCTAGGGCAGGGATGAACCCAAAGGGACAATCTCAGCCACCAAGGCCGGTGACCTCGGGA
Organism: Scolopax mira; assembly: GCA_004320125.1. Taxonomy (NCBI): domain Eukaryota; kingdom Metazoa; phylum Chordata; class Aves; order Charadriiformes; family Scolopacidae; genus Scolopax; species Scolopax mira. The sequence continues at coordinate 5,402 of BJBW01012709.1, read as the reverse complement.
GCCAGGGTGCCCCCTGGCAACACCCATCCCCACCAGGTGGCCATCTCCCCCCTCACCAGTGACCATCCCTATGCCCACCAGTTTACAATACCCACCAGCTGACCATCCCATTTCACCATCCCCACCAGGTGACCGACCCCTTTTCTACCAGCTGACAGTCTCCATCCCCACCAGTTAAACATCTCCATCCCCACCCGCTGACCATGCCCATCTGCACCTGTTGACCATCTCCATCCCTAACAGCTGACCACACTCAGCCCCACCAGTTGACTACGCCCACCACTTGATCATTCCCATCCCCACCAGTTGACCATTCCCATCCCACCAGTTGACCATTCCCATCCCCACCAACTGACCATCTGTACCAGTTGACCATTCCCATCCCCACCAACTGACCATCCCTACCAGTTGACCATTCCCATCCCACCAGTTGATCATTTCCATCCCCACCAACTGACCATCCCCACCAGTTTTGACCATTCCCATCCCCACCAACTGACCATCCCTACCAGTTGACCATTCCCACCAGTTTTGACCATTCCCATCCCCACCAACTGACCATCCCTGCCAGTTGACCATTCTCATCCCCACCAGTTGACCATCCCTACCAGTTGACCATTCCCATCCCCATCCCCACCAACTGACCATCCCTGCCACTTGATCATTCTCATCCCCACCAACTGATCATCCCCACCAGTTGACCATTCCCATCTGGACCAGTTGACCATTCCCATCCCCACCAACTGACCATCCCCACCAGTTGACCATTCCCATCCCTGCAAGTTGACCATTCCCACCAGTTGACCATTCCCATCCCCACCAGTTGACCCTTCCCATCCCCACCAACTGACCATCTCCAGCCCCTCCACTTGCCCATCTCCAGCCCCACCGCTTGACACCTAACCATCACCCCCTCACCTTGTTGGGCTTCACTGCCCTCTGCAGGTTCTCGATCCATTTGTCCCTCTCTGCGGCTGAGCGGCAGGCGAAGCACTTGGTCCCCGAGGCCGTGGTCACCTGCGGGCGACAGGCGACGATGATGAACCCTCACAGTGACGACTGGCTGGGGAGAAGGGGCGGGGGGGGTTGACGAGAAGGTCTCCAGACCCTACCTCGAAGCAGAACTCCTGGCCCAGGATGCTGCTGTGGACCGCCTTGATGATGGAGTCCTCATCCAGGTTGAGCTCCAGCGCCTCGGCCGCGCTGCTGGGGCTCAGCAGGGACTCATGGGAGTGCGACTCCTTGAAGCTCTGCATCAGCCGGGCCCTGCGGGGACGCGGCGGGGACGCTCGGGGGGGGGTGTTGGGGTGGTGGTGGAGGTGAAGTGGGGGGGTGGGGAGGTGCCCAGGGTGGGGGTGGGGTGGTGGCAGTGGCATGCCAGTGGCGGGTGACGGTGGGGGTGTGGGGGGGGGGGGGGGGGGGGGGGGTACCTGGGGCATCCGCGCGGGACCTGGGGACGCGTCCGCGGCGCCGGGACGGACAGAGAGAGACAGAATCAGGGCCGGGGGGGGGGGGGCAGGGGGGGGGAGGGGAAGAGGAGGGGACATGGAGGGGGCACCCAGGAGCGACCCCCCACCCCCAACCCCCCC
>BJBW01012708.1:0-10475 GCA_004320125.1 Scolopax mira | reverse complement strand
CGTTCTGGTTGGTCAGTTCGGTCAAAACCACGACACCCATATCAAGTAAGTTTGCTTTGTTTTCTATAACCTGGGCAGATTTTCTAGGAATGTCATGCTAATTCATGAAAGAATTGGCAAAGTATCTCTGATAAGCAAAGGAAGCTATTTTTATACACTTATTTTTAGCTTTTTTGTGAGCTCTGGACAACAAAAGCATTAAAAAAACCACCCACCAAATACTAGGCAGAAACATTTCTATTAAATTTAAGCATTCCTTAGCGCCCCATGTGCAGTGGGAGGCTGAGTGTGCTACCTTCAGCCAAAACCCCATAGATTTATATATGTGTGTGTTTGCATATGCATATTTAAATTAAAAAAAAATAAATCTCTACAGGTCTTCTATATAGATCAAGGGAAAAAATCCAAAGTAGCTTTGAAAGAAGTTCTCCAATGAGCAGACCTATTTTTTATAGGCAGCCTGTTCATTCATGCATTTAGTCAGATCCTCATGTAGGAAGACCCTGCAGAGGAGGAGTAGGGTGCAAAGGGAAGAGGCTGCGAGGTGCTAAGCGTGCTGCTCAGGTGCTTGAGAATTAAGCTCAGCTCTGTGGACACACTGGTTTACTCCTGGGCTTCTCTCACCTCTGCTTCTTGCATAGGCAGCTGCTAAGGGCGTTAAGGTCTTGTGGAAGTCATGCACCATGCAGACTTGGGCCTCCTCTTCGCTGAGAGGTATTCCAACAGCAGCACCTAGTGGGAAACACAAGCCAGGGCACTCAAACTAGAACCTCTCATGATCCCTGGGACCTCCCCAGACTGCCAAGGTTAGGGATATGGCTACACCCCTAGCAGGGTTTGCCAAAAGTCAGTCTGTTCCAAGAGAAGAGCGTGGCAACAAGGAGGCACCCACCTGCAGGGCTGACGTGTTTGAAGGAGGCTGCAGCAGGAATGCCTAATGCCTGCTTGAGTTCCTTCACCAGCTGCCAGGCATTGAGAGCATCACACAGGTTGATAAAGCCTGGAGAGCCATTCACCACTGCAAACACAGCACACAAATAGAGACATTAACGCAGGTAAGAGCCTTCTACCCAGAGTCCGGACAGCAAGCAGAAGAGATTTCTCCCACCAAGAATCAAAATCCCTACAAATGGTTCTTGTCAAATGACCCTGGATTCTCAGCAACCAGCTAAGTGCTCTGAAGAGCTCTGGTGACTTGTGAAGAATGCACAGGGTTGAGACTCAGGAGATGCCAACACAATTCTCTTCCCTACCTGAAGGGGTTTATATGACCCCAGACACACATTGACCCCATGCACCTCCCATCTTGTGAAACAGGAACAACAAAAAAAAGAACATTTCCCCTTATGTTCTTTGAGTTCTTCAACTGGCAGCCATTTGGAAGAAGAGCTAGCTCTCTCTGAGGAAGCCTACCTTAGCCTGATTTTGACCAAGGTGCAAAGAGCAGTGCCGTCAGGGAAGAACACAAAAAGCACCTCAGCAGGTAGATTTCTTTACAGTTCTAGTAATTAAATTTCATATAGCAACTATGGCTCTGATTCAAAAAAGTACTCCAGCACTAGCCAAACTTTAAGCATGTGCTGTCTCCAGTTGATGTCAACAGAACCACTCACAGCTATAAAATTTAAGGCAAGCTTTTAGCAGAATGTTCATCTGGTCCTTTCATGAGAAATCCATGCCAAGAGTAAAGGCCATTCAAAAGTCTTCTCTCAAAACCTTTTGCCCTGGACTTGCAAGAAGAACTGCTCATACTGACATGGCAGGACTGTGAGTATTTCAGGAGACAGGAAGAAAAGATCATTTTAGCAATAGCCCATGCCCAACAAAAGTGAACAGAGTGTGGTTTTGCTGCCATGCTGGGAGGCCATCTCTCAAGCCAAACAACTTCTAGTTAAGGTGTGGAAAAGCTTCCTATGAGATCCCAGAACCAAAATGAGGAAATTCTGCAATACAAAGCTTCTTTATCTGTTCAAGGGGACAATGCCTGCACCAAGGCAGAGCTGGTTTTCACCAACGTTAAAAAGTAACCTCAAGAGCAAGAGTAGCCAGACTTTGGCTCCTCTCCAAAACAGGGGTTTTCCTTGCTCTGCCACAGTGCTGTGATGAGTGGCACACCCAGTAAAATGGCAGAGAGAGACACTAGGCCTGTCCCAAACTTTTGCGAGTGAGACTAGTAACCCTTCCCTCTGCCACCATAACAGAAGCAGCATTCCAGAAAACTAAGGTCTAAAACTAAACCTCTGCTCAAAAACATTAAAGCAAAAAAAAAAAAGAAAAAGTCCATTCAAACATAAAGACCAGCTTGGTTTCTACACAGAGTAAATAGTGACACAAAAAGATTGGGAAGATCCAAGTAAGGAAAATGAAAAAGAACAAAGCATCCTAAAAGGATAACAAGGTTTTCCTTGGCAAGATCTGATGTCCAACAGAAGGGGCACCATGTAAAACTGCCTAAAATTTCTTCAGAGTGGACACGCAATCTTACACTAACAGAGAAATGTGGAGCTACAATAAACCTTGTGCGAGTTAGCTCTTCTATCTCACAGAGCTCAACCTTTTCATTGCAAAGCTAGTGCCACTCAGTAATAAAGCAGTTGTTAAGACACTACTGGACATCCCTTGGCCTAAGGTACAAGGTGGTATTTCAGTTTGAAAAGACAACTACCAAAGATGCCCAGGCACCTCCTTTCCTAGCTGTCCCAGAGCTCCCTTTTGGCCAGCACGGCCTAGGCCTCACCTGTCAGGGGAAGTTTGGATCTCATCGTGTAGAGCTGCGCAGGACTCTGGTGAGGATTCATGCCGTACCTCAGGGGCAGCTGAGACACTCCCTTGCTGTACTCTTTCCTGAAGTAGTCTGAGATGGCTGCATCGTACTGAGCAGTGTGAGTGAAAGCCTGGAGACAGAATGGGGGACACCTGTCAACTTACAACCATCAACTTACAAAGGATTTGGCATTTAATTTAAAGTCATTAACAAACGGAAGGCAAAAAGCCCTTTGCTGCAAGCAAAGGTGACCAACCTTCAGTGCAAGGTGACGCCTGGTTTCCACGGAGGTGTCTTTGTCCTTTGATGCTGCCATCTCTTTAGCTACTGCAGAGTAGTCTGTGGGGTCACACACAACGGTCACGCGAGCGTGGTTCTTGGCGGCCGCTCGCAGCAAGGCAACTCCTCCTGCCAGGGAAGGATGGAGACATGAAGGACACGTCAGTCATGCCAAATGAATGTGAGAAGGTGTAAGAGCGCTCCTCAAAACACACAACACAAGGTTGGTGAGTTTGACTCCATCCGCTGGTGAAGGTGAACATTCACTGGCCTTTGCAGGCACAGGCAGAGCCACAGCAGCAAGGAAACAGGTCATGGGCTGCGACGAGCCACTGGGGCAAGAATACCTTCAAGCAGCACAGGCACATTGTGAAGAGGATGGCTGTCTCCACGTATCACCATCCTCTGCAACACTGGGCTAGGGAGGGGTCCATAGGAACATTTACTTCTACGCTGCCAAGCAACAGAAGTTCCCAAAATCTCTCTGCAAACATTAATGAATCCGGCCCAGGCCCTCTGTGCAAGATAAAATACCAGGCTTCCCCCTTAAATCTGACTCTTAAAGTGGTGTAATAGCTGTGCAATCATACAAGATACCAGGCTGTTGCAAAGGAAAAGCAGAGGCTGGCACTGCTACATGCAGGGCGAGTATTACTCCATAAAACATTTAATAGAGAGCTCTGCTGGGCATCATTTGGACTAAACTACTGCAAGAAAATCCAATGGCAACCCAGCCTCACGGCACAAAACTGCGCCTGTGCTGTTCACAAGCTGCCAAGCAGAGAGGCTGCAGTGAAGGAACAGCAAGGCTTCTGGGGTTAATAACAGGAAGAACAAAACTGCTGCTGGAACAGGTATCCACGCTTCCAAACTACTCTCCTACCTACACAGACCGTCCTTGTAACACCTTCCTACAGCAAAGTTTTCAGCAATCCCCAGATCCCTTTCAGTGGTTCAGCTTTTTCTCTCCCAAACTCACGTTCACTTTTATTACACTGCCAGAGGCTGCAAAAGAGGTTTCATCTGCTCTCCATATTTCAGTAGAAAGCATGTTCCACCTTGGTCTTGCCCACCACAAGCCCTTCTACAGCACATCAGGCTCCTTCTTTTTGGGCATGGCTTGCCCATTTGCCAGCCGGGCACAACAGTCACCATTTTAATTGTAGGTTTGCTTAAAAGCACTGAGTTTTACCCAATTTCAGTCTGCTCCCTGCAACTCCTGAGCTCTTGAGCAGACTTCCTTTAGGGGTGTGCAAGGCCACCAAACAAAAAGAAAAGAACTGAGACCACTTAAGAGACCATCAAGTCTGTCTGGAGAACAAATCACAAATCTGCTCTCCCTTTAACTTACCGATATCGATCTTTTCCACAGCCTCTTGTACAGTTACATTGGGAGAAGATACGGTCTTCACAAAGGGATAGAGGTTACACACTACAACTCTGAGAATTGAGGGGAAAAGCAGGGTTATTCAGCAAGAATACAAATGTCAAACTGGGCTCTCAGATCAGGGACCAACAGAAAATCCTGCAGCTAAGGCTTCTTTCTCCATTCAGCCACAGGCCAAGTGATGGTATAACACATTATGGAATTTAACTGAATTAACTACATTAAACAACGTTCCAGCAGGTACAACCATAATTTGGAGACGTTAATTTAAAGGAAGAGTTTCTTTAAAAACACAGGCCTGTATTTAAATGCTTAGTGCTTTTGGTGAGTGACTTGAGCCATTTCAAAGGACTTCAAAGTGGGCTCTCAGCAGTACTGAAAATAGCATCCACCAACTTTCATAAGAGAGTAAGTACCCAGGGCAAGGTCCACTGCAAACAAAGTACAATCAATCTAATTTCTGCAACATTTCCAAGAGCAGAAAGTGACCTGTGTATCACCTTCTGGACTTTTAAAATATCAACAGCATATGAAACCTGAGAGCACAGCCTGGACCCCATAAAGCCTCTGTAGAACATGAAAGCAGAGGGAAGAATTGACTTTCCCCTTTCAAGGTAAGATTAGATCTAACTGGAATTAGTTTTTTGATCTGATCTGGAAGAAGCCACAGTCTGTATTCCAGAAAGCATGAAGTTCAAGCCCTGAGCTTGCCCTGTTCCATCCTACTACTGCCAAATGAATTCTAATGGAGGTATCTGTTTTGACCTTCACAATATTCAAGAGATTTAATTTACTCCCTTGATGTGAATATATGAAGGTATCAAACTCCCAACACATATTCAGTATTGGCAGTGAATCACTGTGATATGTATGTTTGTGTCCAAGAAGGGATGATCTCTGAAACCTCCTATGATGTCCTTTATTGCCTGTTCTAACACCCCCTCCCCATAATCCAATCATACTCCTGATCTGTTTCAAACCATCAGGAATCTGTGGGCTTTAACACTTCTAATGCTTTTATCTATGCAAATGAAGATAATCAATATCAAGGTTTCTGACCTCGACTTGGGTATGTAAATTTTATGCAACTTTGCCAAGACCCTCCTGCTGAGGATCAGCTCCTTCTGCTTTATGCAAGACAACCCAAAAATCAAATTACTACTCCAGATGCAACTGCACTGTAAGTCATTGATGTAAAAGCACATTACTCCCCCTGCAATTCAGCAGAGCCTGCAGCGTACTCTGAAGAGCCACCACTGTTGAGCCATCTATGAGGATTCCTGTGGTTTTAAATTTCAGGTTTTCAAATTCAGCCTGGAGATCCATCCATTCTGGGCACATCAGGTTTTCAAGGTAATTTTAAAAGCTAAGATGCATTCTGGCCCAATCACCAGAATCAAACTATACCTACAATTTCCTACGTTTAATTTAGCCATTCATTTCTAAACAAAGAGCTACCCACTGACACAGAACTAGTTAGTCAGACTCACTAGCTAGATGTTAAAACCAAATTAGTTAAACATTGTCCCAAACTGCCTGAACTGAGTAAATACACTCTAACAACAGTAAAAATTCTTGTTACATTGGAGCACAAATTGTGTTATTTCAATTTCTGGCTGCAGCTCACTTGCTCTCATGATGGCTCTCAAGGTCGGTTATCTGTGTGCTTTCTGTCTCTACAAATGCCACGTGTTCCTGATGTGCTTTTCTACTCTTAATATTTATGTGTTGAAATCCAGTAAACATTATGCAAATATCAAAGGGTGTATTTACTAAGCAAGCATTTCCAAATCAGGGATTATCATCTGATGAGATCCCCAGAGCCAAGCTTCTAAAGCACTGAAGGCAACTTTGCAGGAGGAGTAACGTGGCCCAACATTGACTAAACATAAAGGGTCAACATTCCCAAAGAACCAGAAGAAATTAAAACCTCTGTTCCCTGCAGAAACTACAATGTAACTTTCTTGATTTAGTTTTCTCTTACTACAAGTGATAAAGATGCATCTACAAAAAATGCTATTTTTAAAAACATACTATCTGCTGACAGGGAAAAGGAAGGAGATTGCAGGCCTTCTGGTGGACAGACATTACAAACCCTGCTGCTCCCATTCACTGGTGCTGACTGGTCCCCAATGTTCATTTTTGATTACTGATGAATTTCATCACGTTCCTCAACATTTACCTCACAAGGCTGAAATCCTGTTTGTTCATATCAGCGTTATCTTCTGGAATATTGCGAGCCAAGATGCCTAATTACAAAAAAAAAAAAAAAAACCAGTTTATCTTTATAAAAAAAGAATTAAATCACCAATATATCTTTAATTTAATATCTTCCTTCAGACCATGCTTTTCCTCAGATATTCCCTACCATAAACTTTCTGATTTGCTCAGGCAACAGCCCTCAGCCCCTACTTCTCTACATTTATTCCTCTTCACTGACTCTTTGACTGTTCAAATTCTGTACTACCAGGTTTTTTTCCCCCCCAACGCTAAACCCCAGAGGATTCCTAGTGCTGAAGAGCAACCTCAAAAACATACTTTATTTTAAGCATTCGGTCTCTATCCTTAAAATACTAAAACTGCCATTAAAGAGTTGATGGAGAGGAAAAGGGCATCTACTGCTAAGTCAGCCAACACTACCCTAAAACCATGGAACAGTGGAAGAAGAGAGGCTGTGCCTCTAGCTGAGCTGTGTAGGTGGCTGACTTGGGTCTAGGTCTTCCACACAACCCTTAAAAAAAAAAAAAAAAGACATCTGCCAACCCCTTCTTCCCACCCTCACTGCCCATGGATTTCTTTTTTAGACTGAAACATACCAGCATGAACTGCAGAAACATACCAGCATGAACTGCAGGATGAAGGGTTTTCACACGTCCACCTAACATCTCGGGGAACCCTGTCAGGTCCGAAACATCTCTGCTCAATGAGAAAACACAGCACGATAACAGATGTGACATACCACCTCAATCTATAGGTTGAATGTTTGTTATGCCCATCAGGGCAGTAATTTAGATCTACTGGCAATGTTGGTTTTACGAGGAGGAGATTTAAAACCTAGGAGTTTCAAAGGCAGCAAGGAGGGGAAATAAACTTAGCTTTCTTTTGGCCCATTTGTTAAAAAAAAATTAAAAATCACCACACCTTTCCATCAAGGAGACAGAAAAACACATGCATGGTCCCTCACAACTACAGTATCTTGTACCTCTGTAAGAACACAACATATAGAAGGTGTATTACTAAACTGCTAGGAAAAACCTATGCTGAGGGATGGACTCAGACACATCCTTCTTACAGAAGGCTGGGATGAGACATTCTACATTAAGACACATCCGACTGTTTTTATCAGGGTTGGCATCTGTCAACTACTTAGCAAAATGCTGCTGGGCACAGAAGGATTAGCAGAAACAGACAAAATGTTGGTTTAATGCTCCCTCACTCTTCACAAGATGTTGACTTGTATCTTAGACAAATGCTACATCTGACAGGAGACAGAAAGGACAATGCTTTCTAGTAAGTGATCGAAAAAAAAATTGTATGAAAAAACAATTATCTGCAAAGCTTCTCTAGGCCAAGGGGGCAACATCTGCTTTTCCCAGAAATGGAAATAAAGTACAAACAAAAAAGCAAAACAGTACAGTTATTCTGGAATATGCTGAAATAATCAAATCTCAAGTCAATATGGTTTATAATAGAGAATGGAAGACCATGCTCAGAAGACACAATACTCTTCTTCCCAGATTAGCCAAAACATTAAGGTTTTACTACTCCCTGTGACTGTTTATGATGGCACAGGAACAATAAAGTGGAAAAGGAAGGGGAACTGTGACCATCCTTTGCTTCAGGCTTCACCTGAATAGCACAGCCAAGCAAAGAAGCTGGAGGGACATGACCAAGTGGTGGATAACAGCGAGGACAGGGAGCTCTGGAAGCAGTGTATGTTCGTGCTGATGTGTCCTAGAGGCCTATTGCTGCATTCACTGAAAGCAAAAAAGGAGTCAAAGTCACCTGTCCTGCCAAATAATAGTCAGATTTTTTTATCTGTACTGGAAGCAGTTTTTATTTGGCTAGAACTGTTTTGGTTTTTTAAATCACAACACAGAGGAAACTGAAACGAATGTCCCCAAAATCATGGGCCAAACCAGCCACTGACTGTTCATGCCCCTTCTTTAAACAGTGGATGCACAACAACTTAAAAGCTCTGTCTGAAAAAGCTGCCCATCACGCTGGGAAAATTATTTGTGACAGATGACCTCCAGTGAGCTTCAGCATATTCCTGACACATGTCACCTTTCCTGTAGCAGGACCAGGCAAAAATTAGATTTCACTTGGCTGTGAAGAGCTGTACTAGAGTCAGACTATGAATTTCAAGAAAACTGATGGTCTCACAGGGGGAAAGCGGGCTCAAGGCAGACAAGGCACCATCTCCAACACAACGGTCCTGACATCTCCGTGTGCTGACCTGCACAGTAACACTCTTTGGCCTCAGCCAACCAACTTCAGGCCAAGAAGGTTCTGAAATTTGCTTTGGGGTAGGCTTTTTTGGAAAGGAAGACCTGCTTGCAGACCAGTTTTCAATCTTTTTTTTTTTTGGCTCACAAATAGAGAAAGCAATTCAAGCAAACCTCAGGACCCAAATAAGCATTTTTGGTGGAGATGTATTGGAAAGCAACTGTACCTGACAGGCAAGCCAGCATCTCTCAGGGATTTGGCTGTTCCTCCAGAGGCAATTAAACCCAGGCCGAGAGCATTCAGACTCTTTGCAAATTCCACCAGGCTGGTCTTATCAGAGACACTAAGTAAAGCTAACGGGGTAGGGTTAAAGACCAAAAATATTTAGGTTTCAAAAGTGGAACAGAGAAAGAAAGCAACAGGTCTTAAGAAACCAAAACATACTTTACAAGTTTTATAACTTAGGAATCTTCTCTGAGGTAAGGCAAGGCACTCCCTGCCAAGGGAGTCACCGGGTGGGAGAAGGGACTCCTGACCACCAGTCCCCTCACCGCTTCCCCACCTCCACACCGGAGAAGCCCCCCTGCTCCTCACCCCCAAGCCAGACGGGGCCCTCCCGCCCTCCCACCGCCACCTCAGGGCGCCGAGCCCGGGACACCCCCTCACCGCCCTTCCCGCTTCTCTTCCCCTCCTTCCCACAACCCCGGGACTTCAGAGCCCTGGAAGCCAAGGTATCACCGGCCCGGAGGGAAAGAAGCGGCCCTTCCCGCACCCCCTCAGGGCACGGGAACTACCGGGTTAGAAGCTCCGAAGCGAGCGGCACCCGGCCGCCCCCTCGCCTTCCGGGGCCACCCTCTTTAGCTGAACCCGGGAAAACACTCCTCAGCCCGGCGGCCCCTGGCCCACCCGCCCCCACGGCCATTTCGGCCTCCACAGCGGCTTGGCGGTGGCAATGCCACGCCCCGGGCTGCCGGGGTCTCCGCCATCCCCCTCGTTACCGAGCTGCTGCCGGGCGGCCATAGCGCCGTCGGTGGGTGCGGGCTGCAGGCAGGCGGCAGGAAGGCGGAGAGGAAAAGGGCGAGCGGCGGCCGCCCGGCGGGATTTGGGCGCCCGCTGGCGGGGCGGGCGGGGGCCGGAGGGGGCGGGGAATGGCGGGGGGGTGGCGGGGGGAGCGCAACGTGCGTGTGGTGCGTGTGGTAGTCGGGCCGCAGGCCCCCTGCAGGTACTGGGTAGGCCGCTGTGAGGCCTCCCCGCAGCCTTCTCTTCTCCAGGCTGAACAACGCCCCCCCCAGCTTCTCTCAGCCTGTCCTCACAGGAGAGGGGCTCCAGCCCTCTGATCATCTTCGTGGCTCTCCGCTGGACCCCTTCCGACAGGTCCGTGTCCTCCCCATGGTGGGGGCCCCAGAGCGGGACGCAGTATTGCCGGTGGGGTCTCAGCAGAGCGGAGTAGAGGGGTAGAATCACCCCCTCGACCACACTTCTTTTGAAGTATGTATGTCCAGCACAGGTGTAGATGTGAAACAAAGATGATTAAGGGATTTGGAGCATCTCCCTGAGGAGGAAAGGCTGAGAGAGCTGGGGCTCTTTAGCCTGGAG
>BJBW01012707.1:31403-45865 GCA_004320125.1 Scolopax mira | reverse complement strand
CCTTCGCTGGACTCTTTCCAGTAGCTCCCTGTCCCTCTTGAACCGAGGACCCCAGAACTGGATGCAGTATTCCAGTTGTGGCCTCACCAGTGCTGAGTAGAGGGGGAGAATGACTTCCCTCGACCTACTAGCCATGCTCTTCCCTATGCAGCCCAGGATTCCATTGTCCTTCCTGGCCACAAGAGCACACTGCTTGCTCATTGTCATTTTGCTGTCTACCAGGACCCCCAGATCTTTCTCTTCGGAGCTTGTCTCCAGCACATCCACGCCTAACCTGTATTGGTGCCTAACATTCTTCTTCCCCAGGTGCAGGACCCTACACTTTTCCCTGTTGAACCTCATGAGGTTCTTCCTTGCCCAGCTCTCCAGTCTGTCCAGGTCTCACTGGATAGCAGCATGTATGAGCATTTAAGAGAAACGCAGTGCAGTGCACATTTGAAAGCAAGGCTATACTCCAGGTTTCTGCAGTGAACCAGCAACAAGAAACATCTTTCCTGGTCACCAGTTTTGAGAGCAAAGGTTTGGCTATTTGGAAGTGTTGAGGAAAGCTACATTCACATCTCTTGGATCCTCCTTGGCACCCACCTGGAAAGGCTTGGTCAGCCTTAAGCCAGGTCTGGCAGCTGGAACTGAAAAATAAGATTTTTTTTTTTCCTTTCTGCATCCTACACTCCCAGGGCCATTGGCCACATCCTGAGATCAGATGACCATCTTCACCCAAACTCAGGCCACGAAGTGAGCCCCATTAATCTCTCAAGGACTCCCCTCCCCATCACCACCCCCTGGCTTTATGCAGTAGCTAATATGTTTTTCCACTGCAAATATAGAAGTGGAAACTAGAAGATCTTTAAGGTCCCTTCTAACTCTCACCATTCTATGATTCTAAGTGGCAGCTTTCACCCTACTGGGTTAAGAATGTAGGATGCAATTCTCACTATGCAGATTGTGACAGATGTGGTCTCATTCCTTCCCTTCCATCTTTCCATACAGTAAGTGGGAGGAATATAACAAGCTCTAGGCCTAAGCTGCAGCAATAGCACAGGACTGTGGAAAAATCCTTCAGTGGTGAAGACCACTAAACAACAGTTGTCTAAGATAACAATGGAAGCTTCCATTGTTAAGTTTTTCAGCTAACAGCTATTGGGCACAGTTTTGGGCAAGCTCAACTTGCTATAGACCTGGCAGGTTCTTGGTGGATCTTGGGGCAGGCAGACCCTTCCAAACTAATTTCAGTGCTATTTTGAGCTGCTGCTTTGAAATTCAGCAGTCTTAGCAGGTTGATGATTATTGTGAAGACAAACATATGTCACATCACAGTGAAAGCCACTAGCCCAATAACAATACATATTAGTGCCATCACCCTGCTCTCAACAGGTCTTCAAGAGCAGTGGTCAGCGTTTCAGAGCCCTGCTGATTACTAGCAGCACTCAATACTGGGGTTTCTTAAGCTTTCCCATCTTTGCTACTGACCTAGATGTTAAAGCATATGGGCAACAAGTGTGCAGATTATACCAAATTGGGAGGAGTCATTCATACACTGAAGGGCGGAGATGCTATTCAGAGGGACCTAGATAGGTTGTAGAAACAGGCTTAAAGGAACCTCTGGAAGTTCAATGGCAGAGGCTCAGCCCTGCCTCTGGGATGGAGTAATGCCCTGCAGCAAACAGGCTGGAAACAGGAGGCAAGAAAGCAGCTTTGCAGGAAAGAACCTGAAAGCATGGGTGGACAAGCAACCCAGGAGTAAGCAGTGCACCTATAATGCAAAAGCCAACTGTTAATTTGAGTGCAGTCAGCAGGGCAGGATCCTGCATCTCTGCTCAGCACATGCGAGACTGTCTGGAGAGCTGGGTCCAGTTTGGGTTCCCCAGCACAAGGACAGTGACAAACCAGAGCAAGTTCAGTGGATACTATCAAGATGGTTTGGGATGAAGCACACAACGCATAAGGAGAAGCTAAGAGAGCTGTATTTGTTCAGCATGGAGAGAAGACAAAAGGGAGCTCTTATTATTATCTGCTACTCTGATGGGGAGCCACAAGAAGACACATGGGAAAAGCTGAAAGGCAACAGGCACAACATAAATTCTAATTTGATGCAAGGAAAACCTTCATCCTCAGCATGGTCACATGCTGGAAGAGGAAATGCCACCATTTCATTGGTCCAGTCTTTGGAGATGGACAACCAACCTGCTCTAACTTTGAACTCAGCCCTTCTTTTCTCAGGGAGGTGGACAAAGCATCCTTCAGACATCCCTTTTAGCTAAATTACCCCAGAAGTCTATGAAGCACCACTTCTCACAGGACCTCACACTTTGTGGGAAAGCGCATTGAGAACGTGTCCCTTTCAGTTTTCCGATCTGTGAAATGGGGCTGATGGGATTTCCTTATTCGAGCCTTTGTTGTCTAGCAGGCGTCCCAGATAACCCACTCTTCTCAGTGTGGAATAGATGACTCAGGTCTTCAGAAGATGAGGCTTTGTCTGCAGAGCCTTCCCCCAGCCCATGCAAACAGGAGAGAGAGGCACTTCTTGTGCCATACTCTGTATTTCGTTTCAGAACTCACTTGTGATGCTGCTGGAGGCTGCGTGCTTTCTTCAGATCTGAAATCCTCAGAGCTGCCCCAAAGTTTCTAGCAAACAAACTTAACGCTTTCATTTTACACTAGAGGCACAACAATTACCTGGGAAATCCCCCTCCCACACCCCAGAGTCCAGGCTCTGGGTGACTTTATCTTACCACATACAGTTACTCAGGTTCAAGGTTGCTTTTAAAAACTGTCACGTAAAAGCCACTGGGGTCAACTTTTAAGCTAAGTCTCACTCTGAACAGCTATATATGCTTAAATTCAGAAAAAATGGTCGTTGAGCAAAAGGGACCAAAAGAAGTCTCCCATCATCACGCTCCCAATCCCCTCGTACCTGAAGAGACATGACCCATGGAGTACAACCACTGTCATCCTGCCAGGCTCTGCTGTAGTTCTCTGCTGTTGCCTTTTCCAGCTTCTTCATAATTCTAAAATGGTCTTCTCACAACGAGAGCCACTGATACCTGCAAGGGCACTTCAAAACTCCACAGCACCATTCCACAAGGGGAGGCAGGAAAGTCAGGAAGACAGTGACCACTGCACAGCACCTTGCTATAACACTGTTCCAACACAAACTGTCACAGGGGTCAGGAAAAGTAGTTACAAAAAAAACCACCACACAACTAGGAGGAGACATCAGAGACCTGCACCCTGGAGGCAGAGCAGAGAAGGAATCTGCCCAGGAAAGATGACAGCTCTCCTATCTAAATACTTCCCACACAGAAGAAAAGTAGAATGGAGGGAAACCATGAGCTTCTACTTTCATATTTCCCCAGAGGAAGCTGTTTCAATTCCACTATCTTGCAGGGATGTCATAAGCCAAGTCATCTTTCAGCAGGTAGCTGCACAGGTGTGGTTAAAAACAAGTAGTGTAGTAACTAGCTTAAGGCATTTAAATAGAATTCTCACACTATAATAAGCCTGTTCCCTTCAGCATCTGAGGAGCACACAGCTGACTCGGGAACACAGAGCATCTGAAACACAGCAGATGGAATTTCTGCTTTTACACAGTGATCTGCATTGCTCTCCCCATGGAGAGGTGTTGGCCCCCTTTTTTTTTTTTTTTTTTACAATGAATATGAGGCTGTGTATTTTTATGATGAAGTAATACAAGACACCTACTTCATGCTGCAAATCCAAGGAGTCTGCAACACTGAGACAATGAAGTGGTATATGTTCTTGGGAGAAACCTCAGGAATGGTTAAGCTGCCTGTGGGAATGACTAAATAATTAGCAGTACTGTCAGGCACAGAGGTCCAACAATTCCTAGGACAACCAATCACAACTCCTACAAGACAGGGGTGAGTTAAGGACTAGGCAGATAGAAAAACATGACTTACAACCCTGATTTCATTATGTATTTTGGTAACTGGTGAGAGATTACTACGACTGTGTGCAGCTTCATGTTTTTTTGATTCATTTAAAAAAAAAAAAACCAAAGTAGTTCAAAAGACAGGCTAGAAAGCACCTTTCCCTTTTTGCCTCATTTTCTCAGGGTTTCTAATCAGAAGTTTCCCTGGTAGAAAAGGAATTATGCCAGCTTACAGAATTGCTCATCTTCACTTCTTAAGAGTCTACCCTGTTTCCAGTTAAATGAAAAGGGTCCCACCAGCTGCAAGAAAAATTGGACAAGGCCCCTGGAGAAGGGAAACAGAGGGCAAGAAGGCAGATTCCCCATGCTCATGAAAGAAAAAAAACCCAAACAAATCCACCTTATTTAAAATAAATTCTTTCCACTCTTGCATTTATTTTTCCTAACAAGAAAAAAAAACAACCAGTCTTTGCAAACAAATCTCTTGTTTCTTCTTTCCAATTCAGTGGGATTGCTGCAAGTGCTCCATGGCACACAACTCTGGGGAAGCAGAGAAAGTGTACCGCGAATCAGTCATATTTCCATAGGAAAAGTTAACTCATAACTTATGTCATCCTTGAAACACTGACACAAGTTTGTAAGACACATTTGAAGATCAAGTCCAAGGAACACCACTGCGGCTGAGGCCTGACACAGCTGCCTAGCTCTAGCAGAGTAGAAGGCCCTCCTTTGCCACCAGACGCTGGCGATGGATTTTATCCTGCTGTAGCTCCTCATGGTTTGGATGCCAGAGTTTCATGACAATTCTCTCAATGTTTAGAGCGTAGACAGTGTGTGCAGGAATAACTTCTTTGTGCACCTGGAGATACACATCAGAAAACAAGTTTCATGCTTTCACACACATTTCCTCATATTGCCCATGGAATATCTGCCCACTGCTAAAGGATGATCAGAGAGCCAGCCCAGAGAGCAAAGTGCAGGCTCTACATGAGTAGAGCTGCCAGTACTGCCACACCAACCAGAACCTCTTATAAGGGAGCAGCATGGTAAGGAAGTCATCATTTTGCTTTTACAATGACAAACAGTTTGTCATCAAAATCTTACAAACAACAATTCTGACATGAGACAAATGCTTGACTACAGCTTTTACAATGAACAGTCTTGCCCCCCTAAGTTCACAATAGCTGAGATCAAAGGGGAATTTCTCCCAGCTATCTTTAGACATTCCAAATAGTCGGAATGTCCCCAGAGCTGCCAGAGAGGGAGGGAACCACAGGTGTGCATCTCCATAGGAAGACTCATCCAGCCTGCTACCTTTAACACCTCCTCAGGGCTGGGGTGATCATAGCTAACCCACTGCAGCAGCCAGCATGCCAGGACTAAGTGTTCCTTTAAGTGCCCAGGTGGAACATGAGGAACAAGGGACATACCAGACAAGTAATTTTGCTGCATCACTGCAAAAAAAAAAAAATCAATCCAGCTCAGTTCTGATATAGTCACTGCAGTCTTGGTAGAAAGGAAGCGTTCAACCTGCTTACGTAGCTGTAACAAGAGACAGGGATTTCCTCATCAACTCTCTAACCACAGGAAGCAGAACAGGCATTAAGCCATGAGCTTAATGTTACCAGTTACCTAGTAGTGGGAACAAATCAAAGGCAGAGAACTATAAATTTGAGAGGAGAAAGAAGGAAACAGACCATAGAAAAAGAAATCAAGCCTCCCTCCATGCATGTAAACCAAAACCAAGACTGTTGGCTGGCACTCAGGACAGCACTGCCTGTGACCCAATAGCGTAATGTGAACAGCTTACCTGTAATGCCTCAAAAAGGTCATACATGTTCACTGGTGGGAGGGATGCTGGTAAGGTGTCTCCAGAGCAGGCGAGGAGTAGAGCTGCCTGTTGCTCAGCATCATCAGGCAGGGGCTGGGGGGTGAGACTCTGACCCACAGAAGGTGTTGCAGAGGTTGGAGGGCTATAGACAGAGCAGGCAGTAAAACCTTCCAGTCAAGAAAATAGCATCACCTTTGGAAGTCACACAAGAGGGCTTGGCCCCAGGGTTTGCTTTTGTGCATCAGCTGACTTCATTCTTACATGTGTAAAATTATTGCAGCTGTAATTAAAGTGTCTTTAAAATTCCAGTTTAATAAATATAGTGCAAACTGATCCTCAGCATGCTTCAAACCTGCTTTGTAACTGATCTCGAGTGGGCAAGTTTTCATTTAGTGCCCATAGCATCTACCCAGCATAAAAATTAAGGCACACACAGCATTAAATTGAGATACATTAGCTGTTAGGCAGAGTTGTTTGGAATGGATTGCATTTCTAGTGTTTGTAGTGTTACCAAATCAAATCTATAATCAAATCTTAAAGCACCCACAACCTCCTGTCAAGTGCTAGAAGCTCTCATAGACAAACACAACTGCCTTTACATCTACACACTCTGCCAGATGCACAGCATAAGCTGTTTGATATTGAGGCTCTGGAAAACAAGCTGACCTTGAAGTTCTGCCAACCAAAAACCTCCTTACTGTGTGTGAAAGCTAAGCACCACTATTAATGGGTTCTACTAAATAAAAAGAGAATCAACACCATGTAGTATCCCTGGGACTAGTAAAACTGCGTTTGAAACCAGAAGTGTGCTGAGAGCTCCTTACCACTCAATTAGATTGTTATAAGCAACAACACTGTTCTTCAGATATGGCTGAGGGTTAACATTGCTTCCAAAGGCATACTTGAAATGGCCATCTCTCAGACGATAGGCTTTCCGCCTGGATATCACAGAAGTCAGAATATCCTTAAGATGGTTCTGCAATAAAAAACAATCTTTTTCCACATGATGATTTATTCACCCTACCAAGCCACAGCTATGAGAAGTGCCTCACCAATTGGCAAAACAAAAGTAGTGCTGCTATAACCACAAGGACCTAAAAATGTAAGGGAACCAAGATCAGGACAATTTACAGCAAGTTTTCACTCTCTGATAGAGCTGGATACAGACAATATGGCACTGTGTGAGAGAGTTCTGTATGCATTAGCCTGTGAACTCTAACATGCAACTGCTCCTTTAAATGTCATAGAGGCTTCTTAAATGCTAGGAAATTCCCAACCCCTGATCCGTTTGATAAAGAGTTAAGAGACTTCATAATTGGCATTATAATTAGACTTTTACTGAAATACTGGCTCTAAAACTACAGTGAAAAGCCACTCACTCCTCTTTTTTCAGACTGTTCAGTTTCCTGGAAAGTGCTGTCTGAACAAAACAGCAGACAACTGCTGCTTAATTTGGCATCACTCCCGGAGGAGGAATTCAGGTTGGGCTTCACATCCCAAATCCAGAAAACCATCCACACATCAACATCCCAATTAAGTGTAATTCCTGGGATACATCAGGTAGTGCATCACTGAGAGCCAAAACCAGCACCAGCAGGCACTTCATCTGCAGACATTACCCAATGCTGTCACTTCACTTCCATGCCAGACACTTGTGCCACTAATGGATTGCTTTATTACATTATTTTATTATTCTATTATTTTTTTATAGAGCTGTTAGATGTGGAGCCTCCTGTTCTGTCTCTGCCTTTAAGTGGAACATCATTTTCCAAGACAGCTACTTAAGCATGTCTTGAGTTCTTCATATGCAAGTACTTCAAAATTAACACTCGCAGGCAAAAAGCCAAGACTCTACATCGATGATGTCACAAATCTGGAATCCCTTGGATTCTTATCTTACTCCTCCCAAGGCAAATGGGCAATTAAAGAAGTGGGTTTCCCCACTAAGGGGTGCTACCCCATACTGCACACAGAGCCTTCTGCTGCCGGTACAATGAGAACACCACTGCTGCCTGGCCCAGTCTCACCTCCACGGCATAAACAACGGCTGTCACTGCCTCCTCGGTCACATTGTCTAGCCCGTGCTCATACGCAGTTACGATCATTCTTCCTTCCAATTGGCCACGTGTAGGAAGCATCATAGTATGAGAACACAGCTTCAAATCATCATCCTCCTGAGGGTCCTTTGCCACAAATTGCTGAGCTCCAGACAATGGATTCTGAGGCTGGAACCGGTGCTGTTATGAACACAACATTAGAGCATGAGAAGATAAATACTGGGTCAGACCCTTTGATTCATCTAGCCAAGCACCCCTTCTCCAATCAGAAAGCAAACACCTATAAAAATGTATCATGGTAGGGCAAGCAGTGATATTCCTCCCCAACGTACTCTCCCAACCCGCAACAATTTGGAATTGGAGAAATTTCTCAGCCAGTGTCAATGCCCTTTTATTAAATAGCCCATGAACTTGTCATCCATCACCTAAACTTCGGGTATCCACAACATCCTGCAGCAAGAACTCCTACAGTGTAATAACACACATCATGAGGAATCACCTCCTCTGGTTTGCTCTGTACCTCCCACCTGCTACATTACTTTGATTCTCCTGTAAGTGTCAAATGTGGTCAGTCGTTGTCCTTTTTATCTCTGTTCACACTACCCAGGCCAGCAATGATTTTACGGACTTTCACATATCTCGGCTACTTCCTTCTATGCTGAAGACTTCTAGACTATTTAGTCATTTCTTGTACAGAAATGTTGGTTTCCATCAAGATTAAAAACCATGATCCTCAGCTTAGTGTTTAAGTGATTCTTACATTTCTTTAAAACTTTAAGTGCGACATCTAAGCTGAATTCCAGTTCTGAATTTCATAATTTAGTCTCCCCATGCACTTTCAATACTCTAAGCAGAGCTGTGTTACTGAGCACCTACTGACTCTGAGATGGATTACGGCTATTTTTCAGAAGTGACTCAGTTATTTAGGAAAAGAAACAAAACATCACAGACCAGGAATCCATACCAGAAGGAGGCAACCCCCATTTCTCAGGCCACATGTATTCCAGCACAATTCCCTTGACATGTTTGTAGTGGCACCCAGGAAGTCTCAAACCCCAGGTAAATACAAAAAAGTAAGCAGATGGAAATGACTGATCCTTAGGCCCAGGCATATGCTTGAGCCAGGGCTGTGGGTTGGGGCTGGGCCAAGTACTCCCGCAACTCCTGTCCCTCAGCTCTCCAAGCCACAAGTCTGGTAACTGTGGAATAAAGATTGTCACAAGGCTCTTGCTGCACCAAGGCACACACTTTAAATGTAAACAATGAATATACAGCAAAGTGGATTTCCCACATCTTAGTTTCAGGAGAGGAAGGGGGCTGTTTTATTCAAAGGACAGTATGGCATTTAACTCAGAGTGAAAAACCAATCCACCCACTAATGATGCGAAAGCAGGTTTTCCTCCCCGTAATTCTGAAGACTTATGCTTTCATTACAGGAAAACTGCATGCCTGGAAGAAAAGGCCTTTGAAATGTAAGCAACTCTTAACAGGAATGTGGTTTGGGAAAGCAGAAACCAACTGGAAGGAATCTTTCGTCATTCACAGCTGTTATTCTGACCAATGAGGGAAATATCAGGAAATATCAAGGCACTTCAAATTCACACTACTCTGGAGTTCTACTAGTAATAGACAAGCACATTAATCATAACAAAGTTCATATAGTATTTACTACAAAGCATTCTGGGAACATGTGAATAAACACACATTAGAAGCATGGTACAACACTGGGTTATCTGCATATACCGAATTCCAAAACTTTTACTACATCATGACTTGCTTCTCAAACTCTCCTCTACTTGCTGCCAAAAAGTTAACATGAAGTTTTAAAACAAAAAGATAACACAGATGGCCATCAGAATTCAAGTCGCAGCTGTAAACACCGCAAAATATTTCAGCGGTTTCCAAATACAAGGAGCCTTCAGCTGGACTCGCATCCCTTTGAAACACTAGTTTCTGAAGCACACACATGATGCCCAATTATAATCCCTAGAAGCACAGCACGCACTCCGACTGAGCCAAGATAACTTCTCACAGTGTAAGAAGAGGAGGCTTCCCATGCCCACCCTTCTCCCCCATCCTCAGCCATACGGCTGCCCCTTCTTCCTTCGGCGTTCATCCAACCACAAGCAGCGCTGACTGAGCTGAACAAAGCAGCAAGAAAAATTTGGTGTCAGGGATGTTAGGGAAAACAAGGCAAGTTTTCTGCCTTGTCAGAGAATTGAGTCAGATCACAATGTGCTCAGACACCTGATAAATCTGGCTCAGTGACAGGCCAACAAAATGTTAACATTTTGTTGAAAGGAAACAAAATGTTAATTCAGTTGGAACCATCTTCTCAAACTCTGCCCATGGAAGACACTGCCCCATCCCAATTCTCTTTCACACCAGGCCACTGGTCTGGCAGCTCAGAAATGTGTAAAACAGATGTGTGACAGCATCAGAGGAATATACAGGCTTCACTGCAAAATAAGGTCTATCTCATGCATTTCTCTGCCACATACCAGAATACAGCAATTTTGCAAAGTACTTTCCAATTCTGAAACAGCTTGACCATCTAAAAACATTCCATCCAAGGAACATGGAACATCTTACTTCTAACCCTTTGGACTGTACAGTTCTGCAGAACAGATCATACAATCATGGAATTCTGCCCAAATAAATAGGAAGTCACTTTTAATCAATAATTCAGCATACATGTGAAGTGAATTCCTGGAATACAACTCTGACATTTAGGTGTACTTCCATGGATTCTCTAGTACCTAATAAAGCCAGGTCATACTGTAGCCTTTCTCCCAGTGGGCTTCCACAGGACAGGCAGTAGCTACTAACCCCCAGCTTCTGCCCCAAAGCAGAACTCAAAACAAATATAACATACATCACTGCACATGATGGGCTTTCATCATCCCTGGTAGTGACAAAAACTGCACGCTGTGCAGAGCTCTTCAGCCCCAACAGAACACCAGAGAGCCACCACCATTTGACTGTGGACACTTACATCAAACTTTTGACGAACCGAAGAAATCTTTTTCTTCCCTTTGGGTTTTCCAGGTTTAGTTGCAGAGCCAGCTGGCCATGGCAGAGATCCAGCACCTTCTACAAATTGAAGAGAAAGAAAACCTACACTCAACAGGTGTTGCTGATTTAAGGCCAGTATGAAACTGTCCACACAGGAAAACCCCCTACCATTTGGCCCCTAGCTAAGGCTTAACCCAAAACCAACAGCCATGGCCCAGAGGAAGGGCTTCTCAGGGGAGAATGCTTTCAGTAGCCCTTCCTTTGTCAGCCCCAGCCAACTTGACAAATTCGTGACCCATTACTTAAGTAGAAGTTTACATCCACACAAAAACCCATGGCAGAAGGGGAGAGATGAGCACAGCTCCCCAAAAAAGCTACAAGGAAGGAACAAGCCATTTGTTCTGTCAGAAAGATGACAAGAGCTTGCCCAGAGGGTGACTCTTCTCCCACCAGCCCCTGGATCAGATCAGATGCTAACCAGCAGCGTCGAGCAATTTGACTCTTTACATCTGCCTTTACAGTTGCTCATCAGTTTTAGCAAGCTTGGTCCCAGAATCCTGTTAAACATCACACCTGATCATTCTTGTTATGCTGAGGGGAAAGGAGAGGGGGGGAAGAACTGCAAAGGCCACCAAGCCCAGGAGTAGGACAACCTGGGCAGTGAGCTGTGACTCACCAGAACTAGCAAGCAGCTGAAAAAGAGATTACTGTGTAGTACCAGTAAATAAATACATTTGGCCATATCACCTAAAGGAGGCCGCTGAAAAGTCCTCTATATGGACTGTTTGACAGCTACACCTACAGTACGCCAAGCCATATCCTGATAATCGTATAGCCCTCGGCAAGGTCAGCCTAGAAGATTTCCTGCTGAGTGGTTTATGGGTCCCGTGGTTTATGGGAATTATGGGACAATTCCTTCAGGCACACTGGGGCTTAAGACAACTTCACATTGGATGCATATGCGCCTGCTGACAGTCACCAAGCAGTGCAACCCAAAGACTGGACAGCCCTCTTGTGGCCACAGAGGCAGCCGCTCCTTTGTGTCACCAGTATCCTCCTCCCTTGGTGTTGCAGAGCAAGCGAGCAGCCTTTTTCCTTTGGAGCAGAGCCTGCCCTGTGTCGGGGTCCCTGCCCACCTCCAACGAGCTTGGACAATTCAACTCTGAAGGTACTTCAGTTGCCTCTCAAGTGGAGGCTGAAGCTGTGCTACCAGGAGGTGCTGACAGCACAGCAACACCTCAGATGTTCCTCAGCCACACCTGAACCAGCATTTCCCATTTCCTCTAGACACAGACAAGAGGTGACAGTAGCCACCCCACAGCTCAGCCAGCCTCAGGCACATTCACCAAGTACTGACAGCCAACCAGTTTTGGTTCTCTCCTGCTACCACAGGCTGCCACAGCTCAGCACCAGCTTTGCACTAAACAGCACATTTACCTCCAGCTCTTGAAACTGTGTTTAATTTGCTGTAATCAGGAATTCATAAATTCTACTAGAGCCCAGTTTATAAGGAAGAACACTGCCTGGAAGACCTTGGCTACATGGAGCTTCCAGGATCATGGCTGGAGCATGAGTACAGTGTTCTCTACCATGAAAAACACTTCTAAAGCAGGACTTTAAGGATCAGACTAAACCAGAGGATTCAGGTGAAGTTTGTGAATGATCAGCTGCTAAGAAGTGGTTAGAAACAACTCCCCCACACACACCCCGATGACATTCTCACTATGAAAAAAAAAGTTGATTAAAAATTTTAGCTACGTTGTATTAGTTAGGTGAAAACCAATAGTCTTCAACAAATCCTGTTGTCAAAATCTACCTGTCAATTAAAGGAAATTAAAAGATAATAAATAAACCCTCTCCAAAAACCATAAAGCTGAAGTCACTACTCATCAGTACAATATTGCAGTAGAGGGCAAACAAGGGGGTGTTGGAAAGCACTGTGGACAATGATCTCCAGGACCACTCTTGTCCTTCGACAAGATCTCAGTACTTACATTTTAGGATCTAGCAATGTAACACTACTTCTGACATGATGTTTTGCTCTTTACAGACAATCCTTTCTTCCTCCTCCTCCCCTAGAGAGCACATCAGACCCCTTCTAGGCAGGGGGGATTAAGTCTGTTAAGGACACACACAGAAGTTACCTGGCCCATTGCAAATCTTTTGATAAAAGCACATCTCTGTAGCTCACGATGTCACCCCAGACCCTTCTTGTCAGAAGTCCCATAAAGCTGTTTCACAGCCTTCACTAAAGTATCCTAATTAAACACATGACCAAGTGGCAGAGATAAAGTGGAACAACAGCAAAAGCAAACAACTCCCTTTTATCTGACAACTTATTACAGATGAACAGGTTATAGCAGAGTCCAAATTGTAAAAATTTTTTAAAAATATGTCTATTATTTATGTCCATTATATGTCTATTTTTTTAAATGTCTATTTTAGAAAATAACACAGTAACCTTTAAACAGCAATTAAGGTTTAGATGTTGACATTAGACCCAGAAAGATGCATCTTAGTTGACTTTCAGCCTGCACATTTAACAAAAACTTAGCCAGGCTTATCTTAGAACAAGGGAAAGCTAAGATAGTATCTCCAATTCTCTGTTATAATGAGCCCAGGGCACTTTTTTTTTTTTTTTGCTCCTTTTCCAGGTTTTCATATTACCAAGACAGACTTGCACTAGATGAGGAAAGCAAAATTTCCCTCCAGTATTCTAAGAAAACCAGTACTTGCCTTTCTGGCCACAAATGACAAAGCTGAGGTAGCTCAGGCATGCAAATTCAGAAGTGTTAGCAGCTTTTATTTAATCTTGCTAGCAAGAGAATCAGATGTTAACAAGCCACAGCAATGACTGTCAATACACCTTCAAAGATAAGCAACAGATACAAACACTTTCCTAAGAGCTGCCTCATCTCTGCAGCGGCAGCACCAGCCAGCCCAGACAGAGCGCGTCAAGTTTTCCTGAGGTGCTGCACCAGCACCACACAGGAGGAAAGGACAAAGATAGAGAGAAAGTCACGACAGAGAAAAGCAGCAAGGCACATGAAACATGCGTTTTCCCACCCTCAGTTATTTGATCATCAGTATTATTTTTTTATCTTCCTGCAGGGGCAAGGGTTTAGTCAAATACATTCCAACAGCTCTCCTCTGTCAACAACCCATACTCCTATTTTCTTAATTTTCCTCCTTTACCTCCTTAACTCCCTAGAAAGAAGCAGAACACAAGCAACCTGAGCCCATCTCACAGTTGGCAGCCCTTCAAGCAAAGCCTGTGGGCAACCCCGATACAATAAAACGCTCCCACTATCCCAGCAAGAGTTCTATTTCACCAGTTCTGGGATCCCCAACTCAAGAGGGACAGGGAACTATTGGAAAGAGTCCTGCAAAGGGCAACCAAGATGATTCAAGGATTGAAGCATCTCCCTTATGAGGAAAGGCTGAGAGAGCTGGGACTCTTTAGTCTGGAGAAGGCTGAGGGGAGACCTTATCAATACTTATAANNCTTTTCAGTGGTTGCCAGTGAGAGGATGAGGGGCAACAGGCACAAGTTGGAACATAGGAGGTTCCACTCAAATATGAGGAAAAATTTCACAGTGAGGTTGATGGAGCCCTGGAACAGGCTGCCCAGGGAGGTTATGGAGTCCCCTTCTTTGGAGATTTTCAA
>BJBW01012707.1:1681-31364 GCA_004320125.1 Scolopax mira | reverse complement strand
TGAGTGACTTGCTCTAGCTCTGGGCAATCCTGCTTCGGCAGGGGAGTTGGACTAGATGATCTCTATGGTCCCTTCAAACCCTAAAAAAAAATTCAGTGAAATTCAATGAACCATCTCTTAGTTTGCTCCAGATTACCAGTAAATAAATTAAATCCTTATATCACTAACCCAAGTACTTGCAATTGTCTCAGTTTTAGTGTTAACATTTAGCTAAGGAGGGAGGTGAAAGTTCAGGTGAGAGATGTATTAACTCAAACCTTGCTAACTTGATTGCTTGCAATCATCCAACAACAAATAAGCTTAGGGAGCAACCCCATGCAAGGTTAAGAAAGGCTTTAAACTGGAGTTGCTCCTGATGGAATTTTTTGGGGAAGAAAAATCCCAGACATGAAAATTCAGAAAAGCACTTCTGAAAACATTGGTAAAAAGAGAATATCAAAGAAAACAATTTTGTTGTTATGGGAAATGTGCCACACCACACAACTTAAAACCAATGATCACTCTCCAAGTAACTTGGATAGTATGTTCCTGGGAAGTTTCTTCACTCCAGGCACTTTCACAGCTTGGCAGCTACATTACAGTATAAAGACAGCTACCAGAGGGAATAACATCACTGCCTTTTTTAAAAATAGGTGAAGTCAGATTTAGGATTGCTCAGAATCTTGCCATGCTCTCAATGAGAGTTCAGCAGCAATTAAAGCAACTGGTCATCCCTCACATTGGAACAGACATGAACCTTCCTCCCCCTCTACCAAATCCTAAATATCTTGTGCCTAAATATCAACAATATGTCATGTATCAATATATGCCTAAATATCAACAGGCTGTTGAACTGGGATTTGAAGGTTGCTTGACCAACAGCCTAAGCAGGTGAGGGGAAAATGGAAAGTGTTCTCAGAGGGCCACATTCACTCAGTGTTCCCTTAGAAGCCCACTTCTACTAGACACAGCAAAACTTAATATGATGGGTTCATTTGCATGGTTCAACATGTGTTGCAATCACTCCTTAAAAGGCTTCCTATTCCAAACACCACAATATCAAGTACACTTTTGATACTGACCACACTTTTTTTTTTTAAATACAAACTGGCATTTTAAAGATGGTTCTTTCTGCCTTATCTCTCTTAGAGAGGTGGAAAGTACATGCATCAATAACCCTTGTGATGGTGTGCCAAGCACATCAAGCACACTTCTTTAAAGTCACTTGTTTCCATGAAGCAGGAAATTAACACCTTCTACCCAAAAGGTAGTGGCGGAGACAAAACCTGTTAGCTTTCCATTCGTACATGGTGGGGGGGGAGGGAGGGAAGACAACAGAAAACGAGGTGTCAGACCAGGATCTAGAGGGAAAAAAATCTAGACACAACGTGTAGTATTCCATTCATACTGCACTTTCCTGGGTTTGCACATACAGTCCACTATGCCCCACACAGCAAACTGGCAAGGAAAACGTATGTGTAACAGATCTACCATCAGTGGCCCAGAAAGAGGTATCTCAGTACAGATTAGCTCCAAAATCCTTGGGAGACTCTGCATTGATCTGAGGAGAACAAAACTGCAATGGACTAAAACTGCAATGGACTTAAACCCTTAAACCATGTCTTTTAGAACAGATACACAATTGAACTGATTTTTTTTTTTTCCAAACTGGCTTATACAGATCTGTCAACAGAGCCAACAAAAACCTGCCTGAAAGCACTGGAGGTGACCAGCTGGTCAGCACTTGATAAACTTGGTCAGCTAGCTTGGTGAGCTAGCACTCCATTACATACTGTCACACATCTGCTGAAGCCCTACAAACACAGGTTCATTAAGGGCTCTTAAAGAGAGTAAGCTTTAGTGGGACAAGAGAAAAAGTCCTTGGCAAGTCCTTGAAATTCAGAAGGTCAGGCAGGAAATAATAAGCATGCAGAAGACACCTGTGGAGCACCACACAGGTTTGTGCTGGGCCTCATACTTTCAACACATTTCTAAACAACTTTGAAAAAGGGGATACTGAGGAGTTGTTAGTTTGCTGACAAACCTGAGCTATTCAAGGCAGATGAAGTCTGACCAGACTGCTGCAGAAAAGCTGCACAAGACTAAGTGACTGTACAGAGACAAATGGAACTCAATACAGTTAAGCATGGAGTGGATCACACAAGAATGAACAACCCCAACTTCAGTCACACAGCAACAGGCCCTACCCCGATTACTGCCACTCAGAAGCAAGACCTCTGGGCAACCACCTCTACTGCAACACTCAGATCAGCCCAGCACTGAGCTCGGAGGACACAGGGACTCTCTATCTGCTTCTCCTAATTTACACTCAGCTACTTCAGGTAATACTCACCAGGGAATCACTGTTCTTGTGCTTTCTTTTTATAGTCCAGTTCTAAGTACTTTAAGTCAAAAGCAAGGAGCAGCAAGATTTAAAAATAAATTTTCTGAATTGCAGGACCCCTAAGAGGGCAAGTCTAGGACTCAATGTTTGTAAAGAGCAAGTAAAGGAAGAAGATAAAGCAAATAAAGCTTGGAGATGGGGAGGTTAGTATTTAATTAGCACAGCTGGTACAGTTAAGGCCCAGCTACAACACAAAACACTGCAGGCAAGCCATACACTTTGCATTTTTCCCCTCTTCCAGCTACATCAGGTACTCTAATAATACATATTCTCTTATCACAAAAAACTCATCTCTCAGGGTCAGCCCATCAGAGCTATAACAATTTACTCTCCCTTACCACACAGCAGTTTCACAGCTCAATTGCCCTTCCTATCAGATCTCTGGATTGAGAGCTCTCTTGAAGACCAAACAAAACCTAGCTTGCAATCCTGACTGCAGCCTAAATACTTACAAAGTTAAAAGGTTAACTATCTGTAGAACCATGGGATTAATTGCCCATAGATCAATCAAGTCTCACTGTAAGCATTTTTCTATCAGATACATACTGAATTTCAAGATCAGTCCAGAAAATCCAGCTCCCCAAAATGATATCCCCAGCAGAGATAAGAACAAAGAGCTTCACCAAGTTGAGAAGAAAATGGAACTGATAAGCAGAGCAGCATCCCTCTTTACACTTCAGGTTACAGCACACACACAACCCAGAAATCACACCAGATTATCACACACAGCAATCCATTGATTGGCTTCTCATCAAGCACACACAGCCAATTCATAAAAAGCATTTATGAAATCAGACAGATCACTACTTTGTTACTCTTTTGCCTGTGTGGCACAAAGAACATGAATATTGAAGCTCAGAAAACTGGAGTCCTTTGTACAAACCCCACCAAACACACACACGGCAAAGCTTTAAGAACCCAGTTGTTCTTAATGAGGCTTCTCAGGACTTACCTGGTGCAGAAACCAAGATCTGGCATCGGGTAAGAATAGCCAGGAGGAAATCATTGTGAGAGTGGACTGTGTAAAAACATGACAGTTCATTAGCAACACATCATTGGCCAGACCCCCCCCCCCCCCCCCCCCCCCCCCCCCCCCAAAGCGATCTTGAAGTAGCTCACTATGCCTTTCCACTGACTGCCATGTTTTCCCCACATGCTTAGCAACATCGGTACAGCTGTAAGGTTTTTGGAGGGTTTTCTTCTACTGCACCCAGAATCTGCTATTACCACACTAACAGGATACTACAAATGGCACAGAAACAAGTGAGGTCATTCTCGGTGCACCACACTCACAAATCCAGCCCTAGAGCACACAACATGAAACACCTGGTATATTGAGCCAGTGAAAGGAGGATAAGCTTTCCCTCCTGCCACACAGATTTCTGGTAGCAAGGTTTTGCCTTTGCTAGAAAAGGACCAGGATGAACCAGCCCCAGGAAGGTGAAGGTCAGTCAAATAATTTCTAGATAAAATGCAACTTCCTCACAGAAAAGTTAATGAAACAGAGAGCAAGTAATTACAAATTAGAAAGAACCAAAATAAATTTCACAAGCTGGGTCAGAGGGGTGCAGGATCCTCTTTGGCCTTTGAATATGAGTACCAAGAAATTCCCTGCCCTTCCTCATAGGGATCATTAAGGTGGAAGTCAGGAGCTCCCACAATGCTCTCAGCAACTCCCACCAATGTTTGCAGACTTACATTGAGGTAATTACAAGAGAATCTTGGCTTTTAATGCTCCAGTCTGTGACTCCAGAAGGCCAGGAATGACCTAGGTGAATTCAGGGGGCTGCTTTCCCCACTACAACCACAACATCACTTTAACCCCAACCAAAAGGGAAATGCTGTAAGGAAAGGTCTGGGTCTCTCTGGTGACATAAGAAAACATCTCCTTGGTTGCTCGGATGGCATATTTTACCTGCTGACTATATTTACACAAGGCCATAATGCCTGAGTGTCAAGGCCACAGCAGGACTTCCCACTGCAAGCCAGGTCACCTCCCACCTTTTAACTCCACTGCAACCCCTGGCCTAGCTATACTTACTTCCCTCACAGTAATTTCTCCTTGGGAAACACCATGCAGCAGGGAGGAGCTCCCTCCAGGCCTTAAAGGGGCAAGGCAGCAATAGAGCCACCAGGAAAACGAACACAAGATGTCTTTTTACCATTATCTTGCGTGAGAAGTCTGCGTGCTTCCAGGTCAAACTCCTCCTTACTGATCTTTTGCTTGAACCAGAGCTTCAAGTTGGCCCAGTATCTAGGGAAAAGCAGGGAAGGTGCAGACATCAAATGAAAAGCGTTGCTCCTAAACCCACCGCTTTCCCTCCACCAGCGCAAAGTGACCCGGCGCCGTGCGAGGTCAACACTGAGGTTTCTACACAGATGCTGTACCCGGGTCCCACAGCACCCAGGCCTGGCCAGCGCTATCCTCTCCGGCCCGTCTCCACCGCGGCTCGGCCTCCCTCCCTCTCCCTACACACACACTCACTGCTTCACGTTCTCGCCCAATGCCTCGCTCAGGCTCTTCTTGGCCGCCTCCAGCTCGCTCACGTAGGTCGCCATCCCCGCTGCCACCGGAGCGATGAGGGGAGTAGCAGCTCAATTCGCTTCCCCCACACAATCCCTCCTCCAAGGCCGCAAAGAGCTGCAAAGCACGACAGCAGCCGTAAAGAGTGGCGGGCTGCCGTCACGTGACACCACCCACCCACCCCAGACGGGGATGGGGCGAGGTGGCACCGCGCATGCGCAGAGAGGCGGGCAGCTCCGGCGGCGCAGGGAGCGGGGGCGGCGGACGCAGCCATGCCGGGACTGCTGCTGGGCGACGAGGCGCCCAACTTCGAGGCGGAGACCACGCAGGGCCGCATCCGCTTCCATGACTTCCTGGGAGACTCGTGAGTGCCGGGATGGGGGGGGTGGAGGGGTCAGCGGGAGGTCGGGGAGCTCCGCAGCCCCCCGGGGGCCAGTTGTCCTCTCCCGCCGGCGGGAACGGCCGGCCCGGACTCCTAAGCACCGAGAGGGAATGGTTTCCTTCTAGACGAGCGCGGCAGGGAATTATGTGTCGCTGTTTGTTTTGGTTTTGATGTTGGACTTGTAGGAGCGGTTGCAGACAGGGGAGGCCACGAAGATGCTGTGAGGGCTGGAGCACCTCTGCCATGGGGACGGGCTGAGGGAGGGGGGAGGGTTCGGCCGGGAGAAGAGAAGGCTCCGGGAAGATGTTGTAGCAGCCTTCCGGCACCTAGAGGGGGCCGACAAGAAAGATCATAGAACCATAGAATGGTTAGAGTTGGAAGGCACCTTAAAGATGGGAACAGGCTTTTCATAGGGCCTCCAGTGATAGAAGGGGTAATGGCTTTAAACTGAAAGAGAGGAGATTCAGACTAGATATAAGGAAGAAATTTTTTCCAGTGAGTGTGGTGAAACACTGACGCAGATTGCTCAGAGAGGTGGTAGATGCCCGATCCCTGAAAACGTTCAAGGTCAGGTTGGTTGGGGCTCTGGGCAATCTGCTCTAGTTGAAGAAGTCCCTGCTCCCCTGTTGCAGAGGTATTGGACTAGATGACCTTGAAAGGTCCCTTCCAATTCAAATTACTCCATGATCAGTGGGCGAGCCCAGCTCAACCCTGAGTGGGAGCCTCCCAGAGGCATGTGACCAGTGTGATGAGTCTCGGGCTTCTAAAAATCGTTCTTTTCCCCATTGAGCCGCAGCAGCAGCCCTCACTGGTGTGCTCTGGGGGCAAGGGAAGCCACCGTGGCCAGGCTGCTGAGCACTGTGGTTTTGCAGGGGAGCCTGGCGGTGGGGCACATATGAGCTCCTCTGAGTGAGCAGAGCCACCTCTCCCCATCTTCCCCCACCCCCTCCCACAGGCTGCACGGCAAGAAGGTGAGCTGAACCCTCCAGGAGAGGGAAGAGCTGCTCTGAAAATGGCAGAGCTCAGGGAAGGGCAAAGCCAGCCTTGCTAGAGCACCACTTAGTCCAGGACAGTCCCAGAGACCAGCTCATGTGTCACCTGTGTCCCTTGCAAGCGAGCGCAGGCATGTGAAGGTGTGTATACGAGCAGTGGCACAGGGCTCTGGCCCTGTCTGAGCCCCAAGTGGAAAGCTACATGCCTTCAGGGGCTGTTCCCCGCAAAGCCTGTTGCTCTGTTTCTGGCAGGAGCGGGAGGTGCTGGCACAGCACGGCTGGGACTCGCTCCTGGCAGCACCTGGCAGGCTTGAATCAGCATGTGAGCTTGGGCAAATGGGGAAAAAGGAACCCTTTTAGCAAGAAAATAAGCTGCAGGCCTTCTTAAAATTGGCTGTTCCAGCCACATGGCAGCTTTCTTGGCCAGCTTCTACTTGGTTGTTTGCTGTGTTTTTATTCAAGTAGTATTCTTATTGTATAGAGAGACTTGTAGCACCAGTGGCCAGGTAGCTGCCCCAGTAACAGGACCCCGCAACCCTGACAGAACTGTAGGCTGCTGTTTTCATCCTTCCAGCTCCCTTCCCAAATCTCTAAGACAGGACTTTCCCCAGATCCTTTGGCATGTGGCTGTATTTCCTGAGCACTGAAGGGCCAGGTGAAGAGCAGTGCCATAAGCCCTGTGAGCCTTGAGCTGAGAAATGATGCGACAAGTCCCTGGCAGGGAATTTTAAGTGCTGGTGGTGGCTTTGCGTTAGCCTCTGGAAGTTCCCGAGAGCTGTTTTGCAATAAGCCCATCTCACTACTGAGCTGCATGGCTGCCTATCTCTGTGTGCTGGTTGCCTTACCTGTAAAGTGGGGTGACTTGTATTTGCCTGCTCTAAAGACTGCAAAATCTACTGATGGGAAGTGGTGGGCAAAAGCGAGGTGACAGTTTTGTTGTGACTGTACCCATAATGTGATGGTAACATCTGGCCTCCCCCACTAGTTGATTATTTCTTATTTTTTCATTAAGTATGTTCAGCAGCTCATGGCAGTGGCTGGGTTAAGATTCAGTCCTGTCTCGTTCTTTTAAGTTGCAAGATACCCAGGGGTCTTTCTCCTTGCAGTGGTTGATGGGGAGGTATACAGGATCATGAATAGCCTTGTAAATCAGTACTGATCTCTGCAATAAGGTGGTTGGCGAGTATCTATGTGCCCTCGCACATGTGGCTTCTAGTGATAGGGAAGGACGAGTTCCCAGCACAGGATTTCCACTTAGCAGGGACATGAGCTGTTCCTGCATACTGCCTCTGTACACTGCAATCCATACAGCTTTTTGTCTGCAGTACAAATCAGAATCACATCTTACCCTACTGCTATCTCCTCCTCTCATCTTTCAGATGGGGCATCCTCTTCTCCCACCCGCGGGACTTCACCCCCGTCTGCACCACAGAGCTTGGCCGGGCGGCGAAGCTGGCGCCCGAGTTCAGCAAGCGCAACGTGAAGATGATCGCCCTCTCCATTGACAGCGTCCAAGACCACCTCTCCTGGAGCAAGGTATGGGCCATGAGGAGGCACAAAGGGGAGCTTGTGCTGCTACCTTGCTCTGAAGGCCAGAGGAAGAGCTCACACAGAACAGAGCACAGACTTGAAACTACATATCTGCTGAGGATAATGTTGTAAGACATTTGAATCTCAAAGCGTGTAGGATAGGAGGTGCTAAAACGCAGAGCAGGAGCAGGAAGGTCTGCTCCATCTTCATGGAGCACTCCAGAACATCCAGAGCGCTGTATGCACTGACACTTTAAAACAAGAGGAAAACAGTATTACTGCTCTCATGCCACGCCTGAAAGGGTAAAACATGTGTGAACATGGTGCCAAAAGTTCAGAGGAAGGCAATCTATCCAGAGACCCTCAAAAGGTTCTGTAATAAAACAGGAAAGGAGGCATCAGAAGTGAACCGGCAGTCTTCAAAGGGTGCAATTCATGCTCAGGCAGGGAAAAGAAAACAGAGAACAAACAAGGGCATGTTAAACATAAAACCACAAATAGGATCGTGTTAAATGTAAAACCATCATAAGGGAGTATAAAAAAAAAAGATGGGAACAAAATAGCTTGCTGAAAGAACATAAAAGGAACTTCAAATGCAGCCTCAGCAGTGGTGTGCTGCCAGGGGGTATGACTCCAGGGCTCATAAGTAATAGGAGTGTAAAATGAGCATTTCAGACAGATATGGCCAGAGTTTAAAAGTCCCTGAGTGAATTACTTGCATCTTAAAATAGGGAACATTCTCACACATTTTCCAGGGGTGAGGCCTGCATGCAATAAACAGTAGTAAAGGAGGAATTTCCACACTGAAATGTTGTTTTATGTCTGACTGGCTTTAGAAATTACCTAATTGCCTTATTGCTTAAATTGACCTTCGTACCAAGTGATGCATGGCTGATGTCCCACCAAACCTCAGAAGAGCTTGGGAAAAACAGCGTACAAATACCACACCAGTTAATGAAGTTTCTGCGCTGGTCAAACTGGCTGAAACCACCAGTCAAATTAGCAGATAACATTTTGCTAAATATAATGGAAAGTTTGGGTTTTACTTTTGTAAGGGAGTCTCCTCTCCTGGTTGGCTAGAGCCATTTGAAGTATTTGAATACCCAGCCATAAGGTATTGCTGACTTCTACAAAGTCCTTGAATTCCCATCAAAGACATCAGCTTTGTGAAGGGCAGGCTCCTTTCTGCAGAGAGACAGGAGAAAGTGATAGGTTGTGCCAAGGGAGGGAAGTGGTGAGCTCCCTTAAGGGTCTGCAGGGTCATGTGGGGTTCAACACACTTGGGTGATATGGAAAAGAGATGACTTTGCTGATGCTATGGAATTATTCAGCACAACATTGGGTAAAACTGGAAGTTGCAGAACAGCTTCTCGATGCTGATTGATGGGAGGCAGAGTAGCACGTTTGGAAAACCTTCCACAGTGAACATGGAGAAAGGCAGAGGGCAGTGATCTAAGCTGTGGTGAGCTTTCTGTCAGGCTGTGGGAAGTCTCAGAGACGGTAGTTTGGAAATGCCAGCTCAGCACCTGTCTAAAAGGAAACCATAAAAGTCCTCCAGAGTAAGATCCAATTGGTATGGGCAAATCCATAGCACTGGATTCTTCCATGCAGCTTGTGTTTGAAATTGCCCATCTTGCAGGCTGCAGGGGAACGAGAAAAGGTGCAAGGAGGGAACAAAGCTGCCTGCAGATTTGGGCAGGTTTGTTTTAGTGCAGGGCAACTGGGGCTCTTTTGCCTGGGAACAGGAGGACGTGTCAGGCTGCAATACCATGAGTGGAGCAAGGAGCATGGAGGAGCAATGAACGCAGCATACACGCATCATAGAGGGCATAAGAGAGGACAGGGATGTGATTGCTCTGCTCTTAGACCTTGCCCACGCATGTAGTCCTTTTCCTTTGTCCTTGACAAAGCAGAGAAGCACTTCAGATAATGCAGAGAGCCAAAGACCTGAACTAGGAAGGCAGGTGTTAAGGTCTGCCACAAGTCTGAGACCAGGGGCAGTGCCCCTGAGGTTCTCCTGCCCAGCCATGGGGAAAAAAGGAGCCTTAGAGATAGCAAGCCTTGGCAGAAGCTTCCTGGCTGGACAAAAGCAGTCTGCATTAAATGGTAGATTGGGATCTAGAAACTGCAATTTCTCTCACCAAATCTTAACTTAGAGAGAAGTCCTAAAAGTGAGTAAAACTTTGGGCAGCTAGAATTCTCTGTGCAACATTCCTTTATGTACCTGTGCTCTCTCTTTGGATGAAGCTCCCAGCAGTACTAAAAGGATGAAGCTGTTTTCATCTGGAACACAGCCTGTGAGGAGGCAAGTAGGCAGGAGGGATAGCTGAAATCCTGTATAAAACAACAAGGAAACTTCTGTTTGCTTTGCTGCCGAATTTCAGTGGGCGGATAGGGCCTAGAAAGGTGGGACCAGAGTATAGCCAATAATCTCATGTCACTTTGCTCAGCTGTGCTTTCCCAGCCAAAGATGTCACTGCTGTTCTTAGCTATCCCTAGCCAAGACCCAGAGGCTCACTGTAGGACTCAAACAAGCCTGTAGCTCAACCAGGAATTGATCTCACTCTCCTGCCTCCCCTGGTCTGTGCACTGCTGCTCCAAGGGTTGGCTGAATGCATGAGCTCCTGAAGCAGGGTTCACTGGCACGTGCTGTGCTCGTCAGAGGAGGTTTCAGTGCTCTCTTTGGCCACTGATCCCTTTATCTTGGTGAGTCAGGGGTGAATAAATTACTCCAGTGATGTCTGGTTTCAGCTATGACTCTGGAAAGAAAAATAGCTCATAGGGAAGTCAGTGAGTCTTGGGTGTCTTATTGCAAAACAGGGTGGGGTGTGGGAGGCTGCTTTGAACAGGGATCCCCAGGTCATGAAATTACATACATTTTGGAATGAGTTACAGTCCATAGGATTTGGATATTGCTTCTTAGAAGCTCTGTTCATCCTCCATCCCCCACTTTGAAGAGATTGGGGGATGCCACTGTCTGACCTTCATCTGCAGCCTCCTATAGCTCTGTGAATAGACATTCTGAATAGACATTCAGAAGCATTTTGCCTGGGCTGGCTTCACTGGCTCTGCTTTCCTTCCACACTCTGTTTTGACAAGGCAGGTCTGCAGGAGAACAGAGCCAATTCCTTCCTTCCAAGGCAGGCCTGACCACAACACAGCTGAGATAAAACAGCCTTTTTGAAGTGCAGTGCTGATTCAGGAAGAATCCCTGGGGAGAAAGCAAGTGAAGAAGAAAGCTGGAAAGGAAACCTCTTGCCATGTGTGCACCACTTGACCTGCTTGCAGCAGCTGGGACAGGGTTAAAGCCCTTGTGGAGCTCTTGCTGCCTCTGGCATGCT
Organism: Scolopax mira; assembly: GCA_004320125.1. NCBI lineage: Eukaryota > Metazoa > Chordata > Aves > Charadriiformes > Scolopacidae > Scolopax > Scolopax mira. The sequence continues at coordinate 20,212 of BJBW01012707.1, read as the reverse complement.
CTGAGCAGCAATGAGCCATGCCAAGGGGAAATGTTACCAACCCTGCCCTCCCCAAATTCCCTGAGCAGAACACAACCTGTTCCCCCATGTTCAGAGCCTGGGGAAGGGGGAGAGACTTGTACATTCAAATTATCAGCTCAGTGCAGAAGGCTTGTGTCAGCACTGGAGTCAGTTTTGTCTCCTTGTATCATAAAGAGGAGGGAAGGAACAGGGAGCTCTGTTCTGGGGCAGAAACCTTGGATTAAACTTGCTTTAATGCTGGCAGCTGCTCTGCTTGTGCTGCCTGGAGCAGGCTCCTCCCAGCCCCGCTGTGGCTCAGCGTGACCCATAAAGGTAGCATCACAAACTACAAGGGTAACTTGAATGCTTTGGCCAAGTCCAGATCAGATTCAGAGATTCTCAAAATACAGTTTCCCTGTGAAGCACGGGGAATGCTTCAAGTTTGGACAAGCACAGGGAGCAACCTCATAAACCATGGTCACAAGGGAGAGTCTGCACAGCTGTGGAAGGGGATGGTTTTGTCTTCTGTCCCAGCTGTGGTTCAGAAAGGAATGTGCAGTGTCCCAGCACCTGCACATTCACTCTGTTTTCAAGAGCCTTTAGTTAAGTAAACTTGGAGTGATGTGCTGACTGGAGCTGCTCTCTTGCACAAGACCTGTGAAGTGTCCAACATTTGACCTTTGTTAGCTGTAGAGTAGCTGGTTTGTTCTGCCATGAGAGAAACTGCTCCTTAAGAGCACAGTCCAGTTCAGGTGTGACACAAACACATCTGTCAGTAGTGCTAAATCACTTACTGGGAGAGGGTTGGAAGAGGGACACTTCTGTTCTCAGGGAAAGATGGGTAAATATTTCTGTGTCACCAGTACAGACAGGACTTCCCTATTTCTCCATACCCACGGCCTGGGCAAAGCAGCTGGTCAGTGGCAGTTCCAGAGGTAAGTGACAGGGTGTGAGCATAGACAGCCTAACAACTGATCTCCAAGAACAAGGCAGAGTCTGGGCTGGCACGCGGGTTTCTGTTTTGTCACCTTGTTTCTGGAAGCAGAGAAGGCCATGAGCCTCTGGCTGTGCCGTCCCAGCCTGAGACCTTGGGGCCAAGCAAGTCACAAGCTCCTGTAGAGCAGCTGCTGGACATGTTTCTGCATGGCCCCTCTGCAGAAGCTTGCCTCACACACATAGAGCCTGTGCGGAGGTCTCCCTCCCTGGCCTCTGTCTCCCATGGTGGTACCCACAACAGGGAGCATGAGCATGTGATGGTTTTGTCTCTGCAGGACATCAATGCGTACAATGGGGAACAACCCGAGGAGAAACTCCCCTTCCCGATAATTGCTGATGCGAACCGGGAGCTCGCTGTCAAGCTGGGCATGCTGGACCCCGACGAGCGGGACAAGGATGGCATGCCCCTGACTGCTCGTGTGGTGAGTACTTGGCCCTGGAGCAGCCTTCTGAGCAGTAGGCATTGTCTGCCATTCTGCCCTCTGTCTGTGGGGCTGGGCTTGAAGGTATAGGGGCATCTTCAGGAAGTAGGTTGACTTCCTTGGGCTAGATCCATGGGTTGTGCTGCAGGAAGAGGCTGGCGCTATGGTAGCTGGCAACAGCTCCATCTTGCTGTTGCTGACAGCTTATCCTGGTTGTGCCTGTCCTAACACAGAAGGGACAGAAGTGCTTAATCTGCTGGACTTTCCCTCTCCCCACCTGTGCTTGCATCAGAAATGCACAGGTCAAGGGGAGGAAAAATTGCAAGTAGCAAAACAAGCTGGCATTGGAAACGGGACCTGCCAGAGCAAACATGGTGTTCTCTGTGCCTGGAGCATTACTTGTTGCTCCAGGAGATCCCCATCAAGGCATCTCCCCTGTCCCAACACCTGTGATCAAGCAGACCACCTCCGAGGAAAGGTTGGAGCAGCAGGGCTGAGCAGATACAGGAGTTCAGTTGGACAAATATCTTCTCCCCAGCAACTGACTCTGTCTCTTTGTGCTCAGGTGTTTGTTTTTGGCCCGGATAAGAAGTTGAAACTCTCCATCCTGTACCCGGCCACCACTGGGAGAAACTTTGATGAGATCCTGAGAGTCGTGGACTCCCTGCAGCTGACAGCGTACAAGAAGGTCGCTACCCCTGTGGACTGGAAGGTGAGGAGGGGAGAAAAGCTCACAGCTGGGCACTGAAAACATGCATTGGATCATCAACCAACCTCCCTTGGAGTTGGGGGACCCATGGGGTGGGTAAGCTGCTGAGGTCCTGTGATACGAGTTAGATCCCAGCCCAAGATCCACAGCTGTTGCAGTCCTGAGTCAGCCATAGGAACCTCCTTTCCTTGCCCTTGGTCCTTGTTGCCAAAAACACTGCACTGGCCCTTCTGGCTATCAGCTTTGGGCCAAGGCAGGTCCTGCCCTTGTTGCCTGTGATAAGGAAGGACATTACCAGGTGTCAGCGTGCTGAAATCCACTCAAAGCCAGTGAAGCAGCAAACATGGGGCACCCCTTCTTGAGCTGGCTTGCTGCTCTCCTGCCTTTGAGCCAGCAAGGGCCAGTATGGGCACAGCCCAACTTCACCCAGCCATGTACACAGCCAAGTCCTCTCCTTGTGGAAAATTAGTAGTTGGAGTTGCTTAGTTGTGGCCATACTTGTCCAATAGCATTATTTAAAACTCCCCAAAAAACAGTTTGGGCAGCCAAGATAAAGCAGGAACAAACAGCAGTCTGGCTGCTGTAGCTAGTCAGTGTTTCCTCAGCCCAGCAGAGCTGTTCAGCTCCTGGACTTGTCCTGCCACTGGCTTTGATAGCTGTTACTGGGGAAGCCTGCCTGTCTGGAGCCAGAGGACACACTCCTGCTGTTACAGGCGTCCTGAAGAAGTCCTCCTGCGTCTTGAGGCAGGGCCAGGCTCCCAGAGCATTGTTTCAGACACCTGCTCTGTCTGGGCAGGAAGGCCTTGTAGGCACAAGGCTTGGAGGTTGAGTAACTTGGGGTATTGGTGCACTTCATTGTGCCTCCCCACCCCTCAACTCCAGCGTCCATGTGCTGAGCATACAACAAGCTGCACCTTCCCTTCCTGGGGCAAAGCAGAGCATGGAGGCAGCCTTGCCTCTGAAGGCTCCTGTCTCTTCCAGCATAAGCTCCCAGCTGTTGGTCCAGCTCAGCCACCACCCACCTCCCAGGGAAGCACACCTTTCCACAGGGCTTGGCACCTTAAGGGGGAGCCAGCACTGCCTGTCTGGGGCACCTGAGCAATTGAAATGGACAAGCAGACTTGGGCAAGCTGTGCTCCCTCCTGCATCATAGAGAGGCCCAAATTCCCCTCCCGTTACTCCCTGTTCCCATGGGAGTGCTGTGGGGAAGAGTTGGTCTGTAGGATCCCCTTGGCAGGGCTGGCAGATGGCTGTCCCACATCTCCTGGTGTAACTCCCACTCAATCCTCACTGCCAGCTCCAGGCAGAGCTGCAAGGGATGTGCCTGGGGTACTGGGGCTGAGGGTTCACAGGGAGGCAGTGTCACCTGCATCCAAGCCTGCCAGCTCCTCTGTTGCTCTCATGGTTCCTGTTTGCTCCCTAGCCTGGTGACAGCGTCATGGTTGTGCCCACCCTACCTGACGAGGAAGCCAAGAAGCTCTTTCCCAAAGGAGTCTTCACAAAGGACCTCCCATCAGGCAAGAAGTACCTGCGTTACACCCCACAGCCAGAGTGAGCACGTCTGCCCCACCATCCTGCCGGGCTGCAAGTCGTTCGGCATCAGGAGCCTTCCCTGTGGCCACTTCCTGCCTCCCTGACACCGCACGATCAGCAGCCTCATACTGTCACACGGATGGTATATGGCAATACTAAATCAATCCTCCCCATCCCTTTCATCCCCCACAGTCCCCTCAAAACTAAAACCCTGGGTGTTTTCTTGTCTTGAATCAGCCCTGCGAGGAGGTTAGCAGTCTGGGGGGGGCTCCAGAGCTCATGCTGTAGAGTCTCCTTTTTGGCAGCAGCTGAGCTTTTCCCAGAGGCACAGTGGGAAGTGTGGTGTCAGCAGCCAGCCAGGCCCTGGAGGGGTGTCCTGCTGGGCTCACACACCTCCCATTGGGAGCCCATCTCCAAACTGTTGTGTGCCTTTCAGAGCAGCCGTCACTAACGTGTTAACACCTTTGTCTGGTCCTGTGCATAGGGGAGGAGCTGCAAAGCCAAATCTCTCACTTCTTACTGCTTTCTCATCTCTTGCTGGAAGTTGATTGCTTTCAGGTTTTATGGAAGAGGGAATAGAGCAAATAAACTGATCTTCAGTACTACCTGCAGTATCCCTCATCTGCCTCTGCTGGTGCCCTCGGCACCCTGCACCACTTACCTTGTTCCCTGGGCCATGCAGCTGGGACGTGTGCCCATGTTGGGGGTGGGTGGCAGTGGCACAGACTGCCCTTGGTCTTGCTGTGTAATAAGGCACTCCAGAAGCGCAGATTGTCTCGGGTTTCAGAGAAGACAGCAGTGCCCAGGGCAGCCACCTGCATACTGCTGCTTCGGGGCAGAGCCTCGGTGGTGGGAAGGAGGAGATGTCTGCTCAGGGAACATGCCTCAGCCTGGCCTGCTCTTAGCTGCGGGGTGGGGGGTCCTGCCCTGCTTCCCACAGCATGAGCGGGCTCGATACCAGCCGTGTGAATTCCTCCCTGCTCTCCCACACCTCCACCTCAGGGGGTCTGGTGAGATGAGCGATGTTTTAATAAAATGCTAGGAAATAAACCCGCCCAGCGAACAGCCCGTGGGCGGTCTGCCAGCACCTCGCCCTGCCCGGTGCAATTAACAACACTCAACATGAGCAGCCGCTAAAGAAAGCGGCTGGCTCAGAGCACAAATGTGCCCCCCCCAGCAAACGGGGGCTAGTAAGGTTGATGCTTGTGGTAAGCAACGCATTGGATGCAATGAGCTCCACTCCAGCATCCCGCAGGGCCTAATCCTGGGGTGGCTCCCACACCCACCTGGGACGTGGTCCGTCAGTCCTCAGACAACATCCAGAGCCACTGGCTTCTCCCATCACCTGTCACTGCCCTCCTCCACCCCGGTGAGCAGGCTGAGGACATCCTTCCCCCAAACAGGGTTGCATTTCAGAGAACTCCCTCTTCCATTATCAAAAGAAGTATATATTAATACTTAATTGCCTCCAGGAATCATACAGTGAATCAGTGAATATTTGTATTTTTCCCCAAATGACTCCCCAAACAAACTTTTGTTATGAAAATCTGCATTATCCTCATGTATTATTTTTACTGTAAGAAGAAAAAACCCTAGTCTGTTTTGACTCTTGTTCCCCCTATTTCACTCTGCAAGAAGTAGGAGGGGGAGCTGCAATTTCAAAGGGAAAACATCTCTTTTCTGTGTTGCTTTTTTAGCTTTATCAAGCTGGCAGCTTCCCTATTTCCCCCCATTGGGGCTGCATGAGCTCCTGGGTTTCTTGCCAGTCCTGTGGCACAAAGCCCTGGCTTTTTTCCAACAGACTGCCCAATATCTAGAAGCTTGAGGACACGGCCCCACAGCAAGCTTTGTGTGAACAGGCTGCCCTGAGCATCCCCAGGAAAGGGGTGCTGCAGGGCGAGCACAACCTCTCTGGGACACCAGCAAAGCCACTGGCGAGTCTGGACCATGGCCCTTAAAGCTAGCTGAGGCAGCTGCTGGTCCCACCACACAGCCAGGCAGGGGCTGACGACCAGGAGCCCACAAATTCCTGCCTGCTCCCCGGCGCTGCCGTGGCCCCTGAGACACAAGCCAGCCAGACGGACTCAAGCAAACACAGGGTTTGATTCCAGTACAGCTTGAGTGGTTTTCTTTTAATCCCAGAGAAGTGAAATGCAACATTTGTTCGAGTTGGTAACAACATCCAGAGACAGAAGTCCAAGCCCCCTACTCAGTAGAGTCATTTGTGTTTAAGGCACTCTGCAAAACCAGCTTTCCTCTTCTCCTCTTCCTGATTTTCTCCACGCGGCAGCAGAATACCTGGTTTGGTCTTTTCTCCGTAGCGACACCCACGCGTCCTGGCTCTTCTCACCATCTCCGGAAATTGGCAACAGCAAATCCATTGGGAACCGAACGGATAAACCCTAGGAGGCCGGGTCAATAAATACAGATGGGCACAGGAGGGAGCACAGCGCCTGGAGAGGGAGCACAGGGGCTTCGAGCTTCTGCAGGAAGGGGACAGGCACCAGGTGTCCTCCCTGCAGGCACCAACATGATTCCCCTTCCTTTCTCCCCTCCAGCTCACCCCTGGGAGCACAGGGGCCCACAAGCATCTCTCCCCAGCAGTGCTCCCAAACATGTGGCAGCACCCCAAAATGCAGGGGGCTGGGTTGGGGGGGATGACCCAGCTCCCCATGCCATGCAGCAGAAATGACCCCCCCGACTTCCAGCCATCAATAAATACCAATAAATAACTTAAATAAACCTTAAATAAACAAGTAATAAATAAATAAATAAATAAGTAACCCAAGGATGGGGACGGAAGGGAAGAGGCACCCCGAGGCTCAGGGCAAGAGGGTATTGGGAGGGCAGGTGTTTCTGTGACCTCCCCCCCTTCCTGAGATAACGGGGTGCTGGTACAAAAGAGGGGCAGAGGGAAGGGCTCCCACTCGGGGCACCTGGCAGTATGCAGTATGGCTGCGGGCCACAGGGATGTGAGCTGAACCCAGATTCACACATGGGAGCTCTCACCCGCTGCCTCCCTCCCACTGAGCATCACCAGCTTCACTGGTCGGTGCTACCACTGCGCTCAGGGAGATGCTCATCCAGCACCTCCATCCCAGTGGCAACAGACACCTTTTTTGAGCATGCAAAATGCCTGCAGATTTTGGCAGACATTGTTTGCAGTATTTTTTTGCAAACAATTTTTCCAAACCTTTTTTCTATTTTTTTTTTTTTTTTGACGGGGAAATGCCCATGAAGACAACCTATGCATCAAACTGAGTTAAGTGCATCAAATCCAGCCCTTGGAGAAGGAGCAAGCACTGGAACCTGGCGAGAGGAACACAGGCACAGCCCCGGGGCTCAGCCTGAGCCTGCCTGCAGGCTGGGGAGCCTTGGGAGCCCAGGCACACACAGCTGTGGCCGGGCACCGAGCCTGACATCAACACCAGACGGCATTGAGCGCCTGGGGATGCTGCAGACACACACAGACAGGAACAGCAGCCGCTGCTGTCTTGGTGTCATGCCAACGCAGCAGATGATGTGCCGAGGCTCCAGCCGGCCAGGGCATCCTAAAAGATGGCAACGAATTCAACAGCACCCCCACACCAGCATCCCTGCTCTACCAGCCAGATGCCACCACGGTGGTGCCACAGCAGCTCCCTGGGCTGACGGCCAGCATGCAGCCCCCAAGTGCAGCCCCAAAGCCTTCCCTGCGGGTTTTGGGGAGCTGGCTCATACAGCATCCTCCCCTGGCTGGGAGCCCACCTCAGGGCTACCTGTTGGTCAGGGAATCCCTTCCCTCTGGCATTTTATCTCTGATGCTGCCAGAGACATTTCTGTCCCGTTGGGTCAAAAATACAGATGTGCCTTGTTTCAAACCAAAAGGTACTTGCGCTTCCTGCTCCCCCAAATCTCAAGGAAAATTGTATTTAAAGTTTCTAACCCACTTCCACACACACGCTATTTGAAAAACAAAACATAGGTGATGGCAAAAGCTGCCATCGATCATGGACCAGGACAGAACCACGGGCAGACACAAGAGCGGGACACCTTCCCACACTAGCAAGCTCCCAGTAGAAGTTTTGCTCCAGAAAACACAGCAAACCAAAGCTCAGAGCCCCCTCTCCCTGCAAATATTTCCCACTGTGAGGCTGTAGGCCCCAGGAAAACCCAGACATAGGCACGGAAAGCAGCGGGTTCCCAGCCAGCCAGGAGGCCGAGCAGGAGGAGCAGGAACCGCTGGCCCTGGCAGTGCGTTGAGGCGTCAAAATGCAACACTCCCAAAGGGAAAAATAAAGAAAGAATTGAATAAGCAGCAAACACTACTGAGAATAGTAAGTAGCGTGGGGATTTCACAGGGATTTTTGGTCTGAGATGCCTGGGGAGCCCCTTCACTGGCAGGACCAGGGGGCAAATCCCACCCTGGAAAAGCACAAGCTGTGGCTGAAGCTTTGCCACGCTGAGGAGCGATGCCGCGGGGACGTGCTGGCAACACTGCGGGGAGCGAAGCAGCGCTGGGCTGGCTGTCCCGACAGCCAGGCTGGGGGCAGAGCTGCGAATGCCTCCAAGCTTTGCATGGAAGTGCCCAACACAGCGACCCTTCCCAGGCTCTCCTGGCAGTGGGACAGAGGACGGGACCCTCCATCAGGAATTACGTCCCCAGGGCAGCGCAAACCTCCCACAGCACGAAGGCCACGGTGGGAGCCAGAGGAGCTGCAGGGCTTGCACCAGAGCGGAGAAAGCAGAGAAAGCCATAACCACGTGAGGAGGCACGACAGGGCGCCTGGGCCATCAGCAGTGTACCTGCGGCTTTTGCCTCCGCTGCATCTCGAGGGCAAGATGTCAGGAATTACAGACAGCAGCCCACCACACCGCCCTGCGGACCAGATGATGCCAGCAACCCAGGCGGCGAGGGGCAAGGAGAAAGGCAAATAAAGCCCTCTGTTACCCCCCAAATACCTGCAGCCACAGGAGGCGGTGCCCAGGCTCGCCTCCTCCTTCCCAGGTAAAAGCCAGGCCTGCCCAGAGCAATCGCTGCTCGCATCCCTGCCTCCAACCCACGGAGAGGAGACCCCCAGCCCTGCAGAGCTGGGGAGTAACCACTAAGCATGCCATCCCCTCCACTGGCATCCCCACCTGTAGCCACCCTGCTCCTGAGGGTGGCTGAGGAGGAGGTCCCCATGGGAGCCAGCATTTGCGTGGGAAAATAAGCAAGCACCCAACTCCTCGCAACAGACTTGGGTCTGCAGAGAAAGTGTGTGAGTCCTGGGGTACCTCCAAGCAGATTTGGGTACCCCACGGTCAGCAAGCGCCTGCTCGCCCTGCGCTGGGTGAACGGGCACCACTCCTGATTTCTCACACTGCTGAGAATCAGTTTTGCTTCCATAAAAGAAAGGCGGTTGGGATTTGGGGTGGGGGGGAAGGTTGAGGAACTGCAAAGATTTAGTGCACCTTAAAAGCAAAGGACATCTAACCTGCCCTTAGATCTCACTCCAAGACGGAAAAGAGCTATGGCATCTCCTACACTCACAACTACTCCAAACACACCCAAACACATGCAAAACATCCCGCTTCCCCTTGGCTGCGGAAAACCCCTCCTGGGCAGCAGCAACAGCTCACTCCAGGCTCCAGATCAGCGCCCTGGCTCTGCCAGCTCCTGCTTCTCTCCTGGGCCCTCCTGCCCAGTCCCAGCAAGCAAGGCAAGGGGTTGATTATCTATCCAAAATGCATAGGTATAGACACCATGGGGACACCCATGCTCCAGCGGGAAGGGTCACCGCAGGACCCTCCGCGTCCAGCAGGCACGGTCTCCATTTCTGCCTCCAGTTGGGTGGAAAGCAGCATTTGCCACAAGCACGGTTCGTTCACACTCATGCTCCTTGCATGGACCTGCAAGGAAAGACCAGTCATTTAGGTCAGACAGCCTCTTTGCCAGCCACAAGACTCCAGAAGTACTCAATTCTGCTTCCTGGGAAATCCTCCAGCTCAGCGATCCCTCTTCCCACCCCTGTGCTGGCCAGGCTCTCTTTCTGACTAAGGAAGAACCGCATTTCCAACCACCAAACTGCAAAGGCGGGAGAACCGAAGAGGTCTGCTTTGGCTCAGAAACCCCATTCGTTTGCAGCAGGCTGGCAGCACCCAGGTCCTCACGCGTGTGCCTGGGCGCTGCTCTACTTGGGAGGTATCACGACTATAGGCTGGCCTCGCTTGGGTCTCCACATGAGGACTTGGGCATCGTTGGCATTGGGTTTCACTAGTGCGTTTGGTGGGATGGGCTCCATCCTGCTGAGGATCCGGGGCTGCTCCTGCTGAGTCCTTCCCACCAGCCGTGCCCGCTGCCCCAGCAGTTGCATGGGATCAACCTCAATGTCCACTCGCATCCTCCACTTTATAGTCTGCAAGATGATCTTTTCCTTGGTGGTGGTGTTCATGGCCACCAGCCACGTGGTAAAGCTCTGGTCCCTTTTAATCCTGGTCAGCAGCGGCACGTTACTGTTGCTGACAGGGACAGCCCACGTCACGCTGGGATAGAAATTGTCATTCATGCTCACGGAGAACCTGGAGATCTTGTTAGTGGGCCCAACCAGGGTCACAGTTTCTGTGGTGTTTCCATACCAGGGATAGCTCACACCATCTGAATCACTGATGGCTTTTACTCTTCCTTCTCGCAGGTCAGGCAGTTCCCAGCTTGACCTAGTGAAAGGGAAGAGAAAGGCCAGGTTAGCAGGGAAATGGCAGCAACAGCGCATAGCGAGGGGCTAGGAGGCAAGCACCACCTGCAGCCAAGCTCCAAAGGACCTCTTTCAACAACGCATTTGGCTTTGGTTCCTTCGAGTCGCTCACAGTTTGCTGAAGCCTTTGCTCTACCAGCACAACACTATTTTAATTCACCTACGATCAAACCAACTGGGCCAAAATTCATTGCTGAATCTCTCTGTCTCCTTAATCAGCTCTTGTGCCAGAGAACAGCCTTCCCCATAGATCACTGGCCATGCCCGTCAGCAGCCCCCCCTTCTGCCATAAAAGTCTGCAATTTTTCTGCCCCTAAATACAGGCGCCAACACAGAGACAATAATGAAATACCACAATTACGCTTGCCACTGGTGCAATGAAATCCCTGCAATACAGCTGGTGTGGGGGGTGTGGAAATCCCAGCCCAAATCCTGGCCACCGACCATGTTAGCAACCCCATGCGGCTACAGCATGGGAGACGGTCACCCCATGGCAGTGGCCAGTGGGGAGCTGAGGGGACACCTCCGGCCGAGACCCAGTTCTTGGCTTCAAACCCATCCGGGCTCCGGAGCTGCCAGGGAGCAGCGGGGGACAGGCCACCGCCATCTCCCCCGACCAAGCCACGATCCTCCGCTCGGCTCCATCCTCCCCAAACCCTCCGGTGCCACAGGATGAATGGCTCCCCCGCTGCCGTCAGAAACCCTGCGTCGCCCGTGTCGTCCTCCCCCCCCCCCAAACCCCCCCGGTCCCGGTGGCGGCGGCCGTGCTCACACGCCGAGGTCGCTGTAGGTGTTGTAGAACTCCATGTGGTTGCAGGCCTGGATCCAGCCCACCACCCAGGTGTGCCGCCGGGCGATGGGCGGCATGAGGACGCGGGCCGAGGCGCGGAAGTAGGGCGTGCGGTACCGCAGCACCACCGGCGAGCTCTCCTCGATGGCGGTGGCCGCCGGCTCGATGGTGGCTGACACGTCCGACACCACGATCTGCTCCCGGCGCACCCGCGCCTTGCAGGCCACGCTCTGCAGGCACCCCATCGCCGCCGCCGCCGCCGCGCTGCCGTTACCCGCCGCCGCCCAGCCGCGGGGCCGGGGGGGCGGCCCGTCCCCCCTCCACCCCAGCCGCCGCCGCTGCTCGCCCGCCCCCGTGCATCGCCGCCCGCCGCGCACCGGCGCCCGCACCGGCACCGGCAGGGCGAAGACGCCGCCGCCGCTTTGCGGCCCTCGCCGGCTGCCGTACGCCGGCTGGGGCGGGCACGTGTGCGGGAGGGGAGGGGGAGAAGAGGATGGGGCGGGATGCGCCCACCCAGCCCCGCCCCAGGGAGGGAGGGACGGACGGACGGACGGACCTCCTCACCGCCAGGGAGCGCCGCAGCCCCGGTCCCCCCTCCCCACGGGGCGTCCTGGCTCCATGGCAACCGGGCGCGTCACGGGGAGAGGCGGAAGAGGAAGCGAGGCCGCGCTGGGGCCGCCTGGTACCGCGGGGAGCCGGGGTGCGGGATTGTCCTTGGGGGGAGGGTCCCGGGGACACACCGTGGGGTGGGGGGCACGGTGCGGGGCTTGCAGGCGGTGGAGCCCATAGCGGAGAGAAGCAGGCCCGGGCTGGCGGTGGGAGGGATGAGAGCTCCCGGGGCGGCTTGCCCGGGGTGCCGGTGCCAGAGCAGGCCCGGCAGCCGGTGACCGGCCCCCGTCTCTCGCAGGCCACCTCCTCTCGCTATGCCGAGCCCCCGCAGCAGCCGAGAGCGACGCAGCGGCCGCCTGGAGTTCCTGTCCCTCGTCAGCCAGCGCAGCCCCGGCCCCCCGGACAGCCCCTCCCGCCGCAGGGAGTCGGGCAGCTCCTCGACGGCCCCGCTGCCCGAGGAGGACTGCATGAAGCTGAACCCCTCATTCCTGGGCATCGCCCTCAGCTCCCTGCTCGCCATCGACCTCTGGGCCTCCAAGCGCCTGGGTGTCTGCGCTGGGGAGGGCTCGGCCTGGGGCAGCGCGCGGCCCCTCATGAAGGTCATCGAGGTTTCGGGGCACGGTATCCCTTGGCTGCTCGGCACCTTCTACGGGCTCTGCCAGAGCGACAGCTCAGCAGCCAGGGAGGTGCTGCTCAACCTGCTCTTTGGTGAGGCTGGGGGCTCACCATAGGGCTCCACAGGCGGGGGCTGGTTAGAACCGGGGGGAGGGAAGATGAGGAGGATGAGACCTGAAGAATGGGCCAGAGCTGAGGAAACCTCAGCCTGCTACAGCCCCAAGGGAGCTGGCTGATTTTGAGTAGCTGGTACGGGCTCATGTGGGGTACCTGGCTCCCAGGTGAGTAACCCTGCAGCTGGAAGGCATGATTGCATGGGTATGGCTCATCTGTCACAACTCTCACCATACACTGCAACATTCTTGACAGCTAAACTGCTCCTCCTGCAGTTGCACAAAACTGTCAGGGAGCTGAACTCTCTTTAGTTCTTCGGCTTATCAGAAGAGTGCATTCCAGGTGCAGCTTCCTAGTGTTGAGACACCAGCCCTTTTCCCTGAAAAGCCGCTCTGGCACACAGATGTCTGCACCCTTGGGCTCATTGCAGGCAGTACCTGCATGGATTGATCTGTATCAGCCAGTGAGGAAACTTGTTTTAAAGCTTGCATTTTAATTTTGTTTGGTGTAATATTTCCCCCTAGCATCCTGTCATACTAGGTATACCTGGATTCTTAATTTTTGCTCATTTAGAAACAAGTAGTTCCAGAGCAACAGACCTTCTCACGTTCCTTATTAAGTTGCAAATAATTGGTATCTCACCAATCACTGAAATATCATTTGAATTGAAGTTTGCTTGGTGGGAAACATGGTTTTGTGCATCTTTTTTGTCTAGTAGCACACGTTAAATTACAGTCTCACAGCAGAGCTGTGGGAGTCCCTTCCCTGGAGGCATCCAACCTAATCTCTTCTCCAAGGAGGTCTGTCCCAGCACCAGAATCTTGTCCAGCCCTCAAAGCTCTGGGGCAGAGTCGCCGACCTCTCTCTGGGGCCTTCTTCCAGAGCTGCAGCGCCCATGTGGGGAAGGAGCTGAATCTTCCAAACCGTATAGAAAAAAAAGCAATTGAACTAGGTTTACACATGGGGGAAAAAAACCTAATTGTTCTTAAATGATTAACCAAAGGGAATGAACTGAAATGTTTGAAAGATTTGGTGTCCAGAAACAAGCCTTAGGACAAGCAGAAACCAGTAGCCCTGGCTGTGAGCACTGAGCTCAGGGATGGAGAAAGCATCCTCTGCCCTACACAGGAAGCTGCTCTTGCCCAATACTGGCCGAACACTTCTCACAGGTGCTTTGCCTCTGACTTCTACCGCAACAGCCTTTAGCTCTCTAGGGGCAAACCACCATTATTTAAATGATCCTTTAGCAGCTCTTGAAAACCAAAGTGTGGTTAACTTTCTGGCATTAGCCCTCCCAGCAGCAGGGAGAAGCCAGATTGTGGGAGCCCTGGCAGCACCAAGGGAGCTCAGGGCCCCTCACCCTGAGCCCTGGTGGATGTGGGTTGATCATTCACCTGGGTCCCTTTGACCTCCAGCCACAAAGATGTCAGCACAGGCTGTCAGGGAGGAAGTTGTGGGGAATATTAACCCCTCTGTTGCCTTCAGATTAAGGGTCCCAAATTGCTGCAGGATCAGATCTGAGCCCCAAGTTGTGGCAGGATCAGATTTTACACAGAAAGAAAAGCCCTTGTATGTGAGCTGTGACAAGTCTTGTTGCTGGCTGTGGCAGGCAGAGGGTCTGACACTGCCCAGGGGCTGCATGCCCCGTGAGACTGAAGATGTGCTTATGCTGGAGAAGCCCAGGCACTGGATGCTCTCTCTGCCTGGGCATTGTAGCCATGGGAAATACTGCCTTCTCTTAGCAGGTTTTGGTAGCCAAGTACCACGTTCTTAGCTATTGGCTCTGCTTTGATTCTTGCCTTGTTTTCCATTGAGGAAAAACAAAACAAAACAGCCCCACCCAAACCTTGCTCACTTGCTGTTACTGTCTCCTAGCGTTGCTGCTGGATCTCGTGCTGGTGGCAGTGGTGAAAGGGATTGTCAAGCGACGGCGGCCCACCCACAACAAGATGGACATGTTCGTCACCATCTCGGTGGACAAGTACTCCTTTCCATCAGGCCATGCCACCAGAGCTGCCCTGGTCTGCCGCTTTGTTCTGCACCACCTGGTGCTCGCCGTCCCGCTGCGGGTCCTCGTGGTGCTCTGGGCTCTCATCGTTGGCATTTCAAGGGTGATGCTGGGCAGGCACAATGTGACAGATGTGCTCTTCGGTTTGCTGCTGGGCTACGCACTGTACAGCGTGGTGGAGTACTGCTGGCTGTCCCCACTCAGCGCGCCTGCCCTCTTTGCCCTCTGGAGCCATTGATGGCTGGGTCCCTCCTAAAGGAGGAGGCATGCACCCAGTTTTCTAAGGGAGGGGATACTGGGAGTTGGACTTACATCCTAGACCCCACCTATCCAGCCAAGATTTCAACACTAGCAGTGCTGCAGGCTCCCGGGCCCACTCTTAGACGTTTGGTCCTGTCTCTCCCTCATGGTGGGCTGTCAAGCAGGTGCGCACTGACCAAGCAGCTGCACTGACTATTCTCCCATGAAAAACCAGACCCTGCAGAGCCTGGGGGAGGACTCGGCACATTCATCCGTCAGCTCACTGCTGATACTGTGAATTGGTGTGCCATTGCTGGCCACCTGTTGCGTTAGCCCATGGTGTATGTGGCAGCTGTGGCTTTGCAGAGGTTTGTCTGTGATTGCCCACATATCTGTGTGCTGTAAATACATTGATCGCATTGTTGTTGTGAGCATGCCCTGCACAGCCTGCTCCATAGTGTCTGTCTGAAGGGGACTCATTGGTGTCTGTTCTTGGGTTTATAAAGAGTTCTGCCTTCCTAAGGAGTGTGTCTCTTCCCTATTGCTTTTGGTTTAAGCACTCAACCCAGATCTCAACCAACAAGGACACAACCACCTGACTCCCAGTGCCATGGGGAAAGGGTGGTGCAACTGAGGATTTAGTCCATTCATGCTATCTCCAAGAGAGCAACTGAGGATTTAGTCCATTCATGCTATCTCCAAGAGAGCAACTGAGGATTTAGTCCATTCATGCTATCTCCAAGAGAGCAAGTAACCAGGGAAACCAGCAGCAGCCTGCTCCTGAAGCCCTTGTGCTTCACAGCTCCATTTCCCCCCCCAAGTCCTGACCCACCAGCACGGTGAGCCGGTGAAGCTACCATCTGTGGGTTTGCTCCAGCAATAAAAAAACATAATCCCCTGGGTTGCACCACATGCCAGGCAGCCGGCTGGGCCAGTCCGGCATCCGCATAGCAGCACCCAGCCTCCCCAGCCAGTTCTCCTGCCCCAAGACAGAGCCGAACTCTGTGTGGCTGTGGGGTCACGGGCAGGTGGCATGCTCCAGTGTGGTCAGGGCTTGGGGTGATCAGGGCTTGCCAAAACATCTTAGCTCTACTTTTTTTGCCAAGCACAGGTTGCCTTTCATCCAAGCAGTTCTTAGAGCTATTGGTGTCTTCCTCTCCAGGCCACGGAGGAGTACAGCAGCATCCTGTGCATTTGTGGCTTGTTCCCACATGCATGTGCATGCCAAAAGTTGCTCCTTGCTCACTTGCAGGACCCTCTGCAAGCTGTTTGGTGTCACCTACCGTCACCAGTGCACAGCCCCGCTGGGTCACAGGCTGCCCTGTCACCCTCTCACAGCTGCTCTGCTTCTCCCCACCTCCACCAGCAAGACCTTTGGTCTCCTCTTGTGCTTGTCACTTGTCACCGCTCCTCCAAGCATGGGTGCCAGCGCATTGATAGGAAGTAGGAGATGGGTGCTTTCTGCTCACCTTGTGCCCATTGTGAAAGCCCAGAGTGGACATGTCTGCATTGCCCACCATGCTGTCTGTCCTGGCTGCTCACTGGGCACAGAGGACCGTGACTTTCCCGCAGATATCAACAAGCTGGTCTTGGCCAAAATGCCATGGCTTGACCCTGGCACATTCCCACTGTCCCCTGTGCCTGATGGGGTGATTTAGCTGGACCATGAATCCAAGCACAGTGGGGGCAAAGTCTAGGGCTGTGCAGCCTCTTGTAGCCACCCAGGCAGAAGGGCAAATTCAAAGGCAACCTGCACAAAGGTTTCATAGCACAGCGGTGGGGTTGAGAGCCGTGAGAAGTCCCCTGTACCTGTTGCCCTTGGGCAGCCCCTGCAGAGCTTGCAAAAGAGCTAGACGCCATCTGAGAGCGGAGGAGGGAGGGTAGTGCTGCCAGTGCTGCCTCCTTGACGTCCCCGTGCCGATCCCCCTGCCTGGTAAGAGATGCTTTCAATTTTTTTGACAGGCAGGCACTGAGCGTGGGTGGGCAGCTCGGTATTTCTGCCCCGGGAGAGATCAGCCCTTGCCAACAGCGAGGGACAGAAAGAGCTTTATCACACTTACTGCAAACATACTATGAGTTTTAGAAGGTTAAAACCATTTCAGCTGCAGAGCTTGGCCCCATCTGCAGCCTTGCTCAGATCTGGGGTGAAGCTCCCCTAATTAAGGAGAGCAAACCTCCCCTGCAGCCCCCAGGGGCTGTCTGGCTGTGAGTGCACCCACAACCAGCAGTGTGCTCCTGAGCCACCTGTTCTTTGTCTCCAGCTGCTGGGGAGAACCTTTTCCTAACTGCTCCCACCACCCCAGCACCAGGGATACCCTGGCAGCACAGTGCTCCTCATACCAGGGTCCTGCTGGTCCTGGGATTCCAATGGCTCAGGAGCGAGCCATGGCTATTGGGATGCTGTGCCAACATGCCCAGCCCAGGGGCATGGGGGATGTGGGCGATGCGATGCTGGGTGCCACCGGAGGAGCTGGAGCTGCATGTGCCCCTGGCTATCAGCACAAACAGGGTTGGGCTGATCCTGATAATCCCAGAGGTAAAAGTTCAGGGCAGTGTTTGTTTGTCTGTCGCAGATGCCATGAGGACCAGCTGCCTCTCTGCCTCTCCTGCAACCCCATGTCCCCACAGTGTCCCCACACCGGGGTCCCCAGCAGGGTGCCTGGGATGGCTCCTTACCCAGCTATCTGAGGCTGCAGCTAGAGCCACTGCCGGAAAAGCTGGTGAGGTGGCCAGGAGCCAGCCAGGCGCTGGCTTCCTCTCCCGGCTCTGTGGGAGGAGTGACGGAGGGGGAGGCCCCACTTGCTGCCGCTACACACCATAATCCCAGGCCATCCACGTCCTGCGTCACAGCTTAGGGGCAACCCGGTAGAGACCACCGTGTGGCTCCCTGCTGCTGCTGGCCGTTCCCAGGCTGCTGCTCCCACAGCCACAGGCCATCTGAGAGCCTCTCGGCGGGCTGCGGGCACACTGCGAGTGCCAGGTTGGTGCAAGGGGCACCTCCCTGGGGAATGGAGAGGGCGAGAGCAGGCGGAGGGGCTGTCACCCACCCGGGAGGGAGACATCAGTATCCAAGGCAGGGCACAGCACTCTGGTGTGCCTCCATCACCGGGACTTGGCATGGGCTGGAGGATTTCTGGGCACTCGGCAGCATTTCTCCCCATGGCATCCAGAAGCCACACCATGGTGGTGTGAAACCCCAGCACTGGCCAGGTCCCTGCCAGGGGCAGGGGGAAACAGCAGGTGCTTCTCAGTCCCAGAAAAACTTTTCAGGGGGGGTGTCGTTTCTCACCTTTGGGTCCTGTTTGGTGCACAGGGCCAAAATTTTGCACAGCTGCCCCCCTCAGCCCTGCTCTCTGGCATTGTCCCCAGGCTGAGACCCAGCGGTGGAGGGCAGCATGGCAAAGAAGGTTGCCATCATCGGAGGGGGCAGCAGTGGGCTGTGCGCCATCAAAGCCTGCCTGCAAGAGGGATTGGAGCCTGTCTGCTTTGAGAGGACCGGGGACATCGGAGGGCTCTGGAGGTTTGAGGTAATCCCTGACAGCTACATGTCCTACTGGGGGTCAGCACCATGGTAGCTGTGGGAGGGTGCTGGGCGCACACATGAGCACTACGAACACCCGTGGCTTCATCCTGCACCCACAAGCATGGAAAGGCACCAGGCAGGGCAGGCAGGCAGCCCTGGGGTCCCTGTGCCAGTGCCGAGCCATGCCCCGCTCCCGCAGGAGCACCCCGAGGAGGGCCGTGCCAGCATCTACCGCTCCGTCATCATCAACACCTCCAAG
>BJBW01012704.1:3369-18435 GCA_004320125.1 Scolopax mira | reverse complement strand
ATGACTTCAATGACTTCAAGCTGGCAATTGAGTCAGAATCCTTGTCCCTGTGATTCTTTTGCAGTGAAAAGCCACGCCTGAGTTTCTGGTGAACAATATGTTAATTTCAGGCACTTTGGGCACAAACAGTTTATTTTCTAGCTCTCTGATCTCATGATGAAAAACTGGATGAATGCAACACTTACTCAGTGGTTTATTTGGGATTTTCAGGAGGGAACTGTTTGATTTTCTGCCTTAGTGTCCTTGCCAAACTTCGTCCATTTTCCCAAAGTCTTTCTTGTTTTTAGGAGGAGCCGAAAAAGGTTTGTTTCACATATGACCTGTTCTTAAATTTGGAGGGAAATCCACCTGTGAACCACCTTCGTTGTGAGAAACTGACTTTCAACAACCCCACCAAGGAATTCAGACGCAAACTCATCAAGGCTGGAGGGGTAAGTGCCAAAGAGGCTGGAGATCTGAAGAGGTTCTGCTAAAATGTGTAGTGATTTTGGTTTATCTGGGCTTTTCTTTTAGCTGCAGCCCAACGGGCTGCACTTTTCCACCTTTGTCTAAAGGGTGACCCAGCCAATTTTTGCTCCTGGTTATATGACTGCAGCACTTGAAGCAGAACTAAACCATTGCTTGTGTGATTGGTAGTGCTTCATTTTCAATTTAAATGTGGCCATTAATATCAAAGCACTAAAACTTCTCCAGAAATAGAGATCTTCTGGGGATATTGCACGCTGCCCATCACAGTTACAGTTATCTGTGACCTCCCTCGTGTCGAGAGCTTATGAAAAGGGAGAGCCTTCCAGTCTATTCCTTATCATTCTTGCCAAATAAAAGCTTAATACTTAACGCTTCCTGATCAATATAATCCTTTATACCTGAAATCAGCTGCTTGTGGCTTAGATAGTAAAAAAATTACGAAAGAGTGTTAGAATTCAGAGTGAAAATGGACACAAGAGGAAAAAAAACCCACCAAATACTCTCTTGAAGGCACAGTGGATGGACTCTTACTTCTGGGAAAGTACTATGCAGTGATAGACGAAGGAAATGATAACTACAAGGTCAAGGTAAATCAGCGCAAGCCACAAAGTGCATGAAGTTCTTAACCAGACAGAGCAAGTCAAGACTCTTTTCTGAGACACCCATGTATATAGCAATATCTCATTATAATCTGCTGAAGGATTTTATTCAAGATGGTCTTAATTGTTGGCAACGTTTTCTTCTGAAAAAAAAAAAAACCCCACGTTTCTAGCTTGAAGAATTAAAAAAGTAAAAAAAGCTGCAGGGAAGTTTGTCAGTAATCAGTCACAAGAGTATTCCAAACAGATCTTCCTCAGTGCCCCCGTGCTTTTCCCTACTGGACACAGAGAGGAGAGTGCTTGTTCCTGACACAGGGTGACTAGAGCATCATTTGCTTTTTAGGATTTTCATGGTACATTATTGTATTCCTTATGCATTGAGGTGTTTCCTCTCTGAATGGCTTCTGATGTCATTCATCTAGTGGAAATTGTTGACATGTTTGTTCTGAGGGGGGAGGTAAGAAGGAAAGTGTTTCATGGAGCTTAGTGCTTGGTGTTAAAATGTTAAGGGAGAGATCCAAGGTCTGCTTTTTTCCCTGAGTGAGTGAATTTAGCTTCTTCAAAGTTGATGAAGTCTTCCTCATTCCTTCCAGATTTAGTTTGCTCCCCGTTTGCAGGATAAAAGCATTTGCAGCAGAACACACAGTTCTTGTCCAGAGCTTTATTGCCTGCTTGTGCTCAGAATATTAGAGTTCCCTTTGGGAAAGATACTCGATATTGCATGCTGCCTTTCCTTTTATTTTTTTTTTTTGTGGTTTTAATGTTCTGTATTTGAGGAGTTGCCTTGAAGCCGAGCATTACCTACACAATATCATTTTATGGCCCTTAAGCAGGGGAAAACAACATCCAAAAGATGAATAATAGTGTGTTAATTGAGCAAATGACTTAGCATAATCATGTGTTCATGTGACTTATATATAATTTTTCTCCTCTTTATTACTAGGTGATGGTCATGCCAGAAGGAGCAGAAACTGTTTCAAGGCCAAGTCCCGATTATCCGATGTTACCCACAATACCACTCTCTGCCTTCTCTGATCCCAAAAAGACCAAACCATCCCATGGGTCAAAGGTCAGCAAAGTGCTTTTGTGTCACCCGGGGGTGAAAAAGTCTCTCAGGACTTCCTGCTAAGAGCTTGTTTAGCGGCTGGGTTTGGCTACTTTTAATTTTGAAAATGTCTTCCTTGTACTCTGTAGTTAACTAGCTAATGGTCTGGAACTTATCATAATTTAGGAGGCCTTTTTATGATTTGCTGGGCTTCTCTACAGAGAAATTTTGAAAAGAAAATTAAGTGTCCAAGGCTGGCATTTTTTCCTGAACTGTATCTTTCTCCCGATCTGCTGTTGCAGATAAAGTTGAATGAAGTCTCTCTGGTTGTTCTGACTTGTATCCGTGATGCTGAGGATGAATTACGTGGGTCTTTCCCTGTCTGTCACATAAAGCTGTGCTTGGAATCATGCTCTTTGCAGCAAAGCTGAGCAGAGAGTCAGGGCTTCCTCTGTCATTAGGGCCACTCAGGGAAGTGGTGTAAAGACCTTCTGGTACAAGGCCCCATAGAAGAATCCCCAGGCAGTGTGCTCTGAAGCAGACTACATGCTCTTTATAAGCCTGAACAGTCACAGCTATTAACAGCAATTCATTCTGTGGTGTAATTCAGTTCTGATACCCATTTTGTCCAGGGCTCTAAACACTTTTGGCACTTCAGTCATGTCTTCTGATGTTGATGTGATCAAACGGAATGAAGACGATTTATCTGTTAGTGGCTGATTTAATTTTGGTCAGGGATTAAGCATGAGAAAACAGAGAAGGCAGAAGAGAAATAAAGGGGCTTTGACACCAAGCTCTGGTAAAAATTGCTGGTAGCTGAAGAGATGATGGTCTCCTGCTTCTCTCCCTCCAGGCTGCCCTCAGAGCTGTGGGGGTGTCTCAGTGTGTTCAGTTCACACACCGGGGTCTCCCCACAAGACCCACCTCTATGTTTTGAGCTCAGATAGAATTTGCAAAGGGAAGTGCTCCTTTGCCTTACTGTGTACCTGACTCTTAGGATAGGCAGAGTCCTGAAAATTGATATCTTAAAGGTGATAAAATGCCTGTTGATATCAGAGACTTTGGCTCCCTTATGGTTGTAGGGACATTCAGTATTTTTGTCACCTTGCAGTCTGGTTGATGTGGTGAGTTGGAGACTAGGCAGCCAATGTCACTTGCATTTACCATGGATGTGATTTAACCTTAAAAAAAACCTCTTTAAGGTGCTGTGGCTTGTTTTGGTTTGTTTTTCCCCTAAAACATGGTGTGAAGCATAACTTTGTGTAACAGCTTGAGGGACTTTCCTCTTACCTGGCTTCAGATGTTAAGTCTACAGATCAAATCTCAATAAAACATCTATGTTTTAGACCTCCTTTTACAGACCATGGAAACATGAAACAGGCATTAGTGAAACGTGTTTCATTCTGTCCTAATGTAGATGTTTAAGTGGTTACTGTCAATTTCTGTCCACGGGCTTTAGGGAAATGTAGGTGTCTACCTCAGAGGTAGATAAATGCAAGGCATGTGTGGGTGGATGCCTACAGGAAACAAAGGCCTCAATGTGAACAATGAGAATGTTTTATAAGCCCATGCAGAGCTTGAGTTTCATACCTTGCTTGCCTGTTCCTGTTGCTGAATTTTAGGATGCGAACAAGGAAAGTAGCAAGGCATCTAAGCCACACAAAGTAACCAAGGAGCACAGAGAGAGGCCGAGAAAAGATTCAGAGAGTAAAAACTCCTCCAAAGACCTTGAAAGAGAACAAAACAAACCTTTGAAGGATTCCTCCAGAAAACCAACTGAGAACAAACTACCTAAGGAGGAGAAGGCACCTCCAAAAGCTGCTTTCAAGGAACCAAAACTGGCCATGAAGGAGACCAAACTGGAGAACACTTCTCCAAAGGGTGGGCCGCAGCCGGAGTTGAAGTCTTCCAGCAAGAGGCCCTCCAACGTGGAGTCACCAAAGCCTAGTGCCAAAAAACAAAAAAAGAGTAGCTCCAAAGGGGTAAAGAATATCCTTGGGACATCTCCCAGAACCTCGTCTTCCTCATACCCAGAGAAGAAACAAACCAAGGAGAAGATGAATGCCAAAGTGGAAAAGGTAAAATCTGAAAGTGAGGCCAAGGAGATCAAAAAGCCTGTGGAAATGGAGGAGTCAAATTCAGAGGATGAAACTTCTTTCAAGTCAGAGGTGAGTAGGGATTTGCCCTTTACCAGAATTTTGACGTGTGCTGCTCAAATCCCTGCCTGCAAAAGATGTTGAAAAATATTCCCTCGGATAAGATAGAGACCCTGATTGGTGAATGCTTAGGCTGGGCTGTGTCTCAAATAAAATTCTTCTTTGAAAATCCCGTTAAATATTAATTATTTCAGCTCCTGTTTCAGACAGGCAGTTCTGACTAGATTTGTCTGCAGGCAGAGTTACCTAAAAGTCAGAAGTTTAAGGTTATGGTCTCTCGTTCATTCCTTGAAATGACATTTATAGAGCTACAGGGTATAGTAGGTGTAGATACACTTCCTACCTGCTTATGGTAACATAATGGTTTTGAACGTGATCTTAATTCAGAAGAGGAGGAAATAATTTCAGTTTTGCTTTGGGGGAAAAAAAACAGTATTAAAATGTAAATAAAAAACTCTCTTCTTGACATGGCCTGTAAGAAATGTGCTGTTGGCTAGAGCTCAAAATACAACCACACGCCACTAAACCTAAATAAGTTGTGTTGTAAAACATAAAACAAATTATGTTTTTGTACTACTATTTTTAAAAGCTGCCTAAACGTTTTTTTTTTTGCTTTTTACAGCTAAAAGCATTCCTTATCCTCTGTCTTCTACAAATTGTTTTCCAAAAGAAGGCAAGAAAAAAATAGGAAGGGAAAGACATGACTTAAATCCAATGTCTCTCAATGTGTCCCCTCCTGTGTATATTCTGTGTTTGCTCTAAAGAAGCCATATATATTCTTGTAGGATTCACAGCAATTTTTGAATTTTTCCTACTGACCACTTTTAGAAAGATTTGTTTTACTAGAATAAATCTTCTAGGGACAATTTGTATTATCATTTAAGTACGTATTGTGCTTATTTCAGAAAGGTGTGGGTTTTTTTTTTCCCAAAAGATTCTCATGAAACCAGTTTATTGGAAAAGTGTTAATTCAAGTTCCTCTGCAAAGATTTTTTTTTTTCCCAGATTGATTCAATGTGTATCTTGTGTGTTAGGAGGAAGCAGCTCCTCTCTACTTTTAGCCTCGTACCCGAATCGTATGGGTGTGTAGCGAGCCCGTCAGTTCTCTACCAGCTCTGTGGCCCTTGCTGTGAGTCCTGGGCCCTGCTGAGCTCTGTGACATCCCGGGTGTCCTCTACTTCATTATTTCTTAGGTGACATCCATCCCCTTGGGACTCACCAGGCAGCTGTAAGCCGATAGCACTGGTTACACTCTCCTGTGCAACCACAATCTGTGGCTGTGGTTCCACAGGGTTCTGCTGCCATCCTGTCCTGCCCCCACCAGCTCTGTGTGTTCTGTCTCCTCTCACACCAGCTCTTGTGCCTGTTGGATGCTCCACAGAGGTGTTTGAGTGGTGGCCCAGGAGGAGGGCAGGAATACTCCCTGGGCTGGCAGCTGTCAGTCACAGCAGCTAAGGTTTCCGTGGAACTCGAAGCTGAAGGGTAGAACTCCATAATGCATTGGCATCAGCAGAGGAGACCGAGTTCCTTTGCCACCCTGGGGGGTTCTTTTTGCTCCCAGCCCTGCCGTTTGCTGCTCCATGGTTTGTACTGGTGCAGCTGGCTGTGGGGCTGGGTGGTAAAGCCACATCACTAAAGCGAATGAGCAGCTGGAGGTGGACCGGGGCCCGGAAACTCTTAAATCAGCTTTGCTGCTGCAGCCAACATATTGTGCAACACACTCTGAGGCTGGGACTCCACGATTGCTTTGAGTTGACATCTTTGCAGGCTGCTGTTGAAAGGAACAGTCTTGCTCTCATTTGAGCTGCTGGCATGAGAGCTCGTGTGACTTTGCAATGGGCTGGAGGAATTTCTCCTTCCATTTCAGCTCCTGCTGAAAGTTAGTTGTCCTTTCTCTCTTTTTTTTTTTTTTTCCTCCTTTTTTTTTTTCTTCCCCCATCAAGTCCAGTTCCCTGAGCTGGCCTCATGCTTGGCTGCCTAAAGGCTGGTGCTGACAAAAGAGAGAGGCTGAGATGTGAGGGCAGGAGGTTTTTTTTCCATTGTCGGCATGTGCTTTTGTCATATCCCAGTGACAGTAACTGCAGCCTGAGCTTGCAGAGTGTGTCCAGCTGGGTTTCTCCCAAATGGCTGAAATAGCTGAAAGAGTTAATGGCAAAAGGAGAGAGAAAGGGGCTTTACAACTTCCAACTTCTGCCTCTTACCTCCTCATAAGTCATTTTAGGGGAACACCTGCTAGACTATCAGGAGCAAAACATATTAGGACTGAACACGAGCTGTGCTCCCTTGTCTTGAAAATACTGCTCTTTCCTTTTATGCTGTAATTTTTCTTTAAAAAAAAAAAAATAAAATAGGGCTGCTGCAGTGTGCCAATAGATCAGATATTGGCATTGTTAAATTATTCTCCTGTGCTGCTGAATAATTTACAAAGGTTGTAATAACCCTTTTTGACACTTTTCCCCGCCTTCTTACAGTTGAATAAATGAAACTCTAACAATACTTGGGTGATAAATTATAGGGAAGGGTGGTTTGGGATGAAAGTCCTGGTACTGCTTTCATTTGTGAATGCCCAAAGCTGCTGATGTGCATTTTTCTACCCATTTATAGTGTTTTTATAGTATTTTAGTATTTTACAGTATTGGCGCTTCCATAATAAAGTTTATTGATCCATGGGAACGTGTGATTTTTTTTTTTTTTTTCTTTTTTTCCCCTAGCATCAGGATTTGGTAGTGGAAGTAAGAGGTAGATTCCCAGGAACGGTGTAATGAAATTGAAATGATAAATTTCCAGGGGATTACTTTAACAAAAAGGAAGGTGATATTATGATTGTGAATCTTTAAACTAGATCTTAATGAGTAACAACAATCCCTTGAAGATTTTTGTACCAGTCACTGCTCCATTTGGGGGCAAACCAGTTGATTTAGCCTTCGCTGCCACCTCGTGGTCCTTCAAGCTAAAGCATGTGATGGCTCTACATTATCAGGGTTTATGTTAAAAACATACATAGCATTAAAACTGGGTTTCTGGCTGCTGTTATTAGCAGTGGTTCATGGTGTCTTTTTCCTCCCTCTTACTTCATTACATGCTCCTGCCATCTCTGCTGGATACAGGCAGCAAGTGGTGGTGGTTTCACAAGGGTTTAGCTGGGTTTTGTTATGTTTTTTCACAATAAACTGGAAATTGTACAGTGTCTCACTCAAATTGGTGTAGAAACGCCTGTTTTGAGGGTATAATAATAAATTAGAATTAATTTTGGAGTCAAGTGAGCTATTTGAGATAGGTGGCCTTTCCATGTGTAACGATGCTTTTGTCTCACTGTGCTTTGTGCTCTGCACTGGTTTTATGGATTAGAAAGGTTAAGATTCTTTTTCTTTTTTTCTTTCCCTTTTATGGGGGGTTAAGTCTGTCCAGTCCAGCCCTTCCAACTCCAGCTCCAGCTCCGACTCCAGCTCTGACTCTGATTTCGAGCCATCTCAGAACCACAGTCAAGGTGTGTTGCAAGAAATAAAATGTGCTTAAAATCTTCGTTGCATAACCTTAAAAGGCTCATGAGAATTAGATCTGTTTTCCCAGCACTATATATATTTAAGGCCAATACAGTTTCTTGTACTCAGCCATATGCTGAAGGTGTGATGCTTCAGCAAGAAAAGGCAATAATGTCATAGTGTAATCATGAACAAGTATTTTTCTTGTTTTGGCAGTTAATTTATGAGTACAGTATCTCTCTGGATTTGGTTCTTTCCCCGTTGGCTTTGGTTCCTGCCTCAGTTTATAAATGTTTGCTGCTGCTTGATCTATAGTGTAACCAGAGTATTTCTCCTCCAATCTCATATATGCTTTATTAAAAATTATAGATGTTACATTCATCACTTTGCCAGTGGATAATGTAGCTGCTGTTTTGGATTCCTCTGCTGATAATCAAAGAGATAAACTGTGGCAATAGTAAATGTTCTAACCTTAGCAAATACTCTGTTGCTGCAAGCACTGTCTCTTGAGTGACACTTAAAATAGTCCCCAAACACATGAAAAATGTATCCTTTTGTTTTTATTTTGAAAGAGAGAGGGAGGATTTGGGGGGGGGGGGGGGGGGTTTGTGGGGGGNNACTGAAATACAGTGGGTTTTAGCAATATCTTTGTGCAAAATGAAACTATCAGTGACATCATCTTGAGGAATCTTGATGTATCTTCGTAATAACTAATCCAGTTTAGCTCGGGGAGCTCGGATGGGGTTCTGCTGCACGTGTCCACGTGTTGAATTCCTCTCTCCCTCCTCATCCCAGGCCCACTGCGCTCCATGGTGGAAGATCTGCAGTCGGAGGAGTCAGATGATGATGACAGCTCCTCTGGAGAAGAGGCAGCAGTCAAAGCAAACCCTGTCAGCCGGGATTCCAGGTGGTAACAAATCAGGAAGAAAGATGTTTGTTGTCTTTTTGCATTCCATGTTTGGCGTTTTAGAGCGTCCTCCTTTTGGAAAGAGGAATCAAAGTGATGGGGGAATCAAAGTGATGGAGGAAAGTGTGAAAGAAGAGAAGGGGCAGATGTGTGGAGCACTTGGCACGGGCTGGGGCCATGGATTCCATGAGAACAGCAGGGTGAGAACAGAATTGGATGAGGAGAGATCACCCGAGCTCAAAGGGAGGAAGCCACTGGGAAGTGGTGTTTTTGGAGAGTGCAGGTGTTAGTGACTGAGCCCCTTCAAATAGGCACCTAATTGTTGTCTTCAGATCTCTGCTGAGCTGAATGGGGTGTGACACCTTTGATCTGTGGAGATTAGAGAAGTGCTGTGGGGGCTGTCAGCGTGTGTGCTCTCCTCACTGTGTGAGTGACACCAGGCTGAGAGGTCTGGGTCTCTGTGGTAGTGTGTGCTGACAGGCTCCTCGGGGACTTGGGTAACAGCTGTTCCCTGCTTTAGTCAATGGAAATAGTTGAATTTCATCCCTCTTCCCTCGGGAAACGTTGTTGTAGCCAAAAACTGGAGTCTTGGGCTGAATACTTAAAACCAAATCCTTGGCCCTGAGAGCAGCTGCAAATTTCTAATGATGCTTGTGTTCACCAAAAACTAAAAAAAAAAAACAAACCCATTGTTGCACTCTGTCGCTGCCAACTAAACAGGAATGAAGAGACTTAATATTTTTTTATACCTTTAAGGGATAGATAATAAACAGTTTATCAAGTTCATAAAAATTATTATAGCAGGTATCCTACACTTGGAGGGTCACAAGAAGAATGAGAATAAACAGGAAACCTCAAAGGTCACAAGGAACACTGGATCCATTTTTTTTTTTGCCTGTGTTCTCAGTGGGGGTGTTGGAAAGCCTCTCGTGCAGGTACTCGGTTGTCTTGGAATGAATCCTCCAAATGAACATCTGCTATTTGTGAAAATCAGCTGGTATTTTTTTCCAGTTGTTCTAAAAGGACTTGTTTGGGAAGGAGTTGAGCTGCTGGCTCTAGTGTGGAAACTGAACCTCCCTGCTCTGCCTGCCCAGGGAACAGAAGATGGCTAAAGTGATGTCATTTGGGAAAAAAAAAAGGGATTCTTGGAAATTACAGACTGACCTTTTCTGCCAGACAATTAAGCAGTCTGTAAAAAAAAAAAAAAAAGAATTTCACATAACTCTGTGTGGTTGGGTTGATAGTGAAGTGAGTTTCCTGTCACCTGGTGATGCTAATTCTTTGCTGCTGCTTTTTCAGACTGAGCCTGAGTGACAGCGACAGCGACAACAGCGCGGATTCCTGCCTGCCGAGTCGAGAGCCACCTCCTGGCCAGAAACTGCCCCCAGCAAACAACAAGGTATTGCATCCCATGCAATGCTTCTCTCCATCACCATTGGTTCCTCAGTTGTGTTGAATCCATGGTGTTAATTCTGATTTGCACCAATTTTCCCTATTTCGCTGTCTTCCTCAGACAGATAATTTCTCTCTGCTCTGTGCTCAAGCCATTGAACCACTGTGTTCTCTGACTTCATTTTAGTCCCTAATATTGATTTCTTTTATCCACAGGCATCTGGAAGAAAAAGCCCAGAGTCTTGTAACAAGCCAGAGAAGATCCTTAAGAAGGGAACATACGACAAGGTTTGTTTGAGGATTTGCATGTTGGAACTGTTGGATGCTCACGAGTGATTCTGAGTGGAAACCAGTTAGAATCAGCTCAGGCTGTTCACTTTGCTCTGTCAGCAGGTTAAAAGCTTGAGTATAATGAAAAAGAGATGTTGAAAAGGACAGGCTTTGGAGAGTGACACTGCAGAAGTCGTGTATATTCAATAGAGGGACCCCCAGGTTGTTCCCATATGCAAAATGTGAAATTAGTTTTATGTTTGCCCTTTGCACTAAAAGGCAATTTTCAATCTGTCTCTGATCTTACAAATTAAAGATGTTTGATGCTTTGCTTTGCTGGTTTAGTTCAAACCTTTGTTTATTCAATGAAATTCCTTCCTTTTCTTGCCTCCGAGGAAAGCAGAGCTGTGCAGGTGCTCCCAAAGCACAGTTAACTCACCAGCAAATGGCCCAAGTTGTCCTGAAAGTTCTCCCACTGTGATTTCTTTTTATTTTCCCAAAAGAAATCAATGGAATGGGAGCTTAATACTTTTCCTTCATCTAATCATTGAGATCCTTGTAGTAATCAGGGTCTGTAGCTCTCCCTTGTGTGTGTAAACACTTTTTCAACAAACACATCACCAGCGATCACTTCAAGTTGGGTCTAAGTGTGATTTTGGGATACTTGTAGCAAGCAGAAGACTCAGATACAAAATATTCAACCACTAAATACTGTGAAACGGGGCTTGTCTGAGGCAAGGTTTGCAGGTAATAGTATTTTTTATTAGATACTTAATATGAATAGAAGGAAACACCCTTCAGACCCATTGAGTGCCTGAAATACCAGCAGCTTTTCCAACTGTCAGAAGTTTTCTGTAAGATGCTGGCTCTCCCAGCAAGCACAGCATGCAGTACTGCTTAGGTGTTTGGGGGGAAAATGCCTTTCTCTGTGTGAATGTACTGGGGTGGGGGGGAAAAGTTTGTGATTTTTTTTTTTTTTGATCTCTCTTGGTACAATAACTGAAATGTTTGGGTTTGCTGATACAGGCACAGATATCTCTGGGATAGCTTTAGAGGTTAGGAGAGCAGTGTGCCAACAGATACTTACTGTATTGCCTGCTTGGGGGGAAAAAAAAAAGAAAAACCAAACCATAAGAACAATGTACATGTTGAGCATGTAAACAATCCTGTATTTCCCAGTAAAACCACCTGGGAACACAGTGCACTCCAAGAATTGTTCTTACCTGAACCCAAACCATTGCTCCAGGGTGTTGGTGACTGACTCAGGTACTCTCAGGTCCTGAGTAGTTCATTAGCACAACTCCCTGATGAAGGACTCACACCAAGGTTCACTAAGCTTGAGGTCCTCAAAGCTCAAAGGGTTTGACCACTTCTGGAAGCTGGTCAGAGGTGTTTGTTTAATGGTGTCATTAACTCATCTTGCTGATGGTCTTCAGACCATCCTTATTTGTGCGAAGTCTTTAGTCTCCCAATACTTGATAATGATGGAGGAGGCAGTAAAAAATGTATGGAAAAAATGGGAATAGGAACATGAGTGAAAAGGCCTCAGGTTCCTCATATCCTCAGCAGGAAGGTCACTTGGGCAGTCGTCCCAGGCCACGTGTGTCACTGTTTCTGTTCCTGCCTCCTTTACAGGCCTACACTGATGAATTAGTGGAGCTTCAC
Organism: Scolopax mira; assembly: GCA_004320125.1. NCBI lineage: Eukaryota > Metazoa > Chordata > Aves > Charadriiformes > Scolopacidae > Scolopax > Scolopax mira. The sequence continues at coordinate 6,451 of BJBW01012704.1, read as the reverse complement.
AGGCGACTAATGGCACTACGGGAGCGCAATGTGCTGCAGCAGGTAGAGATCTCTGGCAGCTTTCTGGCAAACTCTTGTCCTCTGGTAATCTCCTGTGTCCAAGGGTCTGGGCCTTTCACTCGCCTCCCCTTCGTGAGAGGGTCTGGTTTGCTTTGAAAGCCAAGATACTTAGGGGGGAACAAAAGTGCATGCAATGGTTTTGTTAGAAAAGATAAAGAAGTGTGGTTTGGTCACCTTTCCTCTGCCACCCTCATCGTGGGCCCAAGCCTGGGATCTCTTGGCCTAATTTAAAAGGAAAGAAATGTGCCCACATGACTTTCCCAAGTGAGCAGGAGGAGCTGGTTTGCTCTTTTGGGAGAGGTTGGAGAGGTTGGGAGATTCCTGTTGCGAGACGTTCTCGCCTCTGAGGCTGTTCCAAAGGGCTGTGAACGGGACTGGGACGGGTTGCTCTGTACCAGCTGTATTTAATCTTTACAGGGTCTCTACACATCCTTGCTTGTCTCCTTTCTGTACAGATTGTAAATCTCATTGAGGAAACCGGGCATTTTAACGTCACCAACACAACCTTTGACTTTGACCTCTTCTCCTTGGATGAGACAACCGTCCGTAAGCTGCAGAGCTACTTGGAAGCGGTAGCCACATGACGCTTGGCCTTCGAAGCAGGCTGCTTTTGAAACCAGAAATCCCCTTTCTTGGTACCAGGAAACGAACCCATGGAACTAGGCCTTCTTATTCTCTTGATTCACCCGAAGCACTGCCTTAGAGAACAGCCATGCTCTAGGAATGCACAGCCAGCTGCACTTTCTTGTAGGCTTCAAACAAGCGCCCGTATCGCTGAGTCTGTCCTCCCTGGCTTCCTGAGTAACTCGGGCACAGGGCCTGAGTAGAGCAAAAAGATGTGCTGCACGTAGCTGCACACAGTGTGACCTTTTCTGGTTTTAACTTCGAGAAACTGTGTTTTAAGAGCACGTTTTCAGGTGTCTCTGAGATCTGAAGAAGTGTGGACGATGTTTTCTTCACCAAATCTAGGGACCAGCCTGCCTGAGGAGAGCTTCACCCAGTCCCGTTTCCTCCTGCTCCACGAAAAAGCCTTCGTGCTGTGGAAGCAAGATTGGCTTTTACAAAGCCAGCCGAGAGCCTGGTGACAGAGGAGGCCTCCCAGGGGGTCCTGCTGGTCTGCTGCAGAGGAAGAGTGGACAGATTCCAGTTTTGATCCCTTCCCAGTTAGTTCTGCCATGGTTACCTACAGAGCACTGCTGTAATTTGGCTCCCGATTCCTACAGGACATCGTTCCACACACGGGACCTTCAGCTTCCTGCAGAGCCAGCCCATGCTCTTTGGAGAGGCCTCTAGAACCTGCTGTCTCCTGCTGGGGTTTGGAGATGTCTTGTTTGTTGTTCTGAGCTCCTAAACAAAGTCTCACTCCTTTCAGTCTGCTTTAACTGTAATAGGACTACAAAACTGTAAGCTGTATATTTTATATATATATATTATATATATATGTATGTACTGTATGTATAAGAAGGGCCTAGTTGGGTCTTATGATCTTAAGGGTGTGTTTTTCTGTTATGTTTTTTTAATGGCTATGGCAGGGGAAGGGCGCTTAATAAGATTTGACTTGTTTGTTAAAAATGCCTCTTTGTGGACAATTTTTAGCTTATGAAAACTGAACAGCGACCTTGGAAGCGTTTTGTGCTCCGGAAGGGACTCGCCTGTCGTCTTCTCATTTGTCAGTGTTTGATAACTTTGCCAAAATAGGTGATTGGGTTTGTTCTGTGTTATCAAAGAGGAATGAATCTCCTACGGTGGCCCCTGCAGTAGGGGCCGTATTTTGGGAAAACCAAAACAAGGGAGGATTTTTATCTGGGGACACGTGGAAAAGGCTGAAGTGAAGTCAGGTTTGTCTCCTCCTCCCTTTCCCTCCCGCTGCCTCTTCCAGGAACGGCAGAAAACAGTAAACACTAATCCCAGAATCTTCCTTTTATTTCTAGTGAAACTAGTATTGACTTCCCAGTGTTCTCTAGGTGGGTGTGAGGAAAGTCCTGTGGCTTTCACCAAAACCGGGTTACACTCCTTTTCCCTAAATTCAGTATTTTTTTTTGGAAGAATTGCTCTGTTTTTCCCAATCAGTGTGTGTAAGCTTTTGCCAAATCTTAAGGGGGTCCAGGGGAGCCCCCTCCTTCTGGGTGCACCTCCCAAATCTGTGAGAGCCCCGTGTGGGAGCTGGGGAGGGGGGATCCCCTCGCTCCGGGGTTTGCTGTCCCTTCTCCATTTTGAAATTGCAGTCCCTTGTTTTGGGTTACCCCTTTCTTTATCATGGAAATGTTGCAACTAATCAACAGAAGTGGCAATATGATGATAAGCTTCTTTGAGTTGGGTCATGTTGACCCGATTCCCATTAATTTTGTCTTTGTACCATCTTTCATGTGTCTTGTGTGTGTGTATATATATATATATGTGTATGTATATATATATATATATATAAAAAAAAATAATAATTTCAAGCTCATGGCCAGGTCCTGTCACAAACCCTGTCACAAACCTTGTCACAACAGTGATCTCAGCTGGTTTTCTTTCCTGATGGACAATGCCAAGCCTGGATAGAAGCCCCGTGTGCAGATGTGCACCCTGAGAAGGTGGAGGCCAGCAGGAAGGAGAGGAGCTGCTGTGTCTCGGTGGGCAGCGGGACGCGGTGCGGTGAAGGATGGCAGCCACAGCCCACCAGTGTCCCAGAGTGTCCCAGCCTGTCCCGTGCACTGGTAGGCCTGGTGGGTACGTGTGAACTGCTTGTGCTCTCTGGCAGGTCTGTGGTGTGGAGGAGATAAGCCTTGTGTGGGTCACTGTGGAGCCCCCTGGGTATGCAGAGCCCCCAGTGCAGGGTGGGGTCCCCAGAGCAATGGGAGGTGGTAGCCACGTAGCCTGGTGGTGGTAGCCAGGATGAGATCTCCCAAGATTTTTTTTGCCTCCTCTCTCCACCCAGGCAACCTCCTCCTGCGTCCTCTCACCATCCTGTCCCGGCAGCGTTTCTCCAGCAGCCTCCATCCAGAGTTACCCCACGAGGGGTGGGAGGTGTCACCTTCCT